>JAPYZD010004351.1:0-11414 GCA_030522725.1 Ichneumoninae sp. B BG-2022a
ATAAAGGAAACGAATAGCATTTTGGGATCATTATTATGGACGAACAATCTTATCAGCATCTTCCATATGCTTGATTTTTTTCAGATTTTTATCCGATCGCGAAGTGTTTGCAATTCTCTTTTATTTCGCTCAAACTTAGGCGGCGTCAGTAATTGCGCTAGTACTACCTTAAACAGTCGATCACCATTGAACACGACACAATTCGAATGCTGATTGCAAAACAAATTTATTTTTACGAAGCTCGGCCAGTAAAAATACACAATCTTTTTTCTCCCGTTCTCTTCCCGGGATACCAAAAAATGAAAAAAAAATAAATAAATAAAAAAAATAGTTCTACAGTAGAAACTCTAATATGCGAACGCGTCGGGCCTGGGGTTAGTTTCGATTATTAAAAACGCAATTTTTTCATGGGATAATAACCCGCACGTAATAAAGAATCTATAAACGAAAAATAACAGTATGAATTAAATTAAAAAAAAAATTTTAACATATTTCCAACATCGAACTTTTGTTTCATGGATTCTGTGAAGTAAAGCCGTTCATCAGGTTCTACTGTAGTTTTGACAAAACGTCGCGCAGTGTAGATGGCGTGAGTAACCGAGTGGTTTTCCAACCTCAAAGATTGCTCTCGCACGACCGATCGCGGCGGGATGCTGAAATAGGCAAACGTAAATAAACCGACATAATTAAGTACAGTGCTTCGTTCGCCGCCGTCAATTGTTACCGAGGAGAGATGGAATTGGCGAGGCGCGCGTGGAAGAGATCCATTATCGTTTACAAAACGAGCTTGCAGTCGTCACTCAGGAATTCGTGAGTTTTGTTATCGATAACCTGCGACACTCGTCTAGCGCCCGAAATGAATTAAATTTCTTTCGATTCCTACGGATCGATGTCGAAGACAAAAAACTAGGGAAAAATTCATCGAATCCGCGAGATACAAATAGAATAGCGCGAAAGCGAGAATAAAGAAAAGTTTTGTTTTATTCATGCGTAGAAAAATATAATTGACAAAAATGATTTTCTCGTCTGTTTTTACGGCAGCAGCAGCGGAAGCGGAGGAGCGGCGTTTGCGTGTGCGCCGGCCAAGCGCGACTCGCTGAGCAGCGCCGCGGCGGCGCGGGAAAGAATCGCGGATTCGAAATCCGCCAGCGGCGTCGACGAGAGGATATCGAACGCCATAGGGACGACCGACGAACTGTCGTCCTACATCGGACTGGCGAAGGAATTCGCGTGCGACAGCAAAGTCGAACATCCTTATGTCGACAAACTGAAGAGAGTGCAGATGATTCTCTTCGATATCAGTCACGCTATATCGAAATCGGGAGCGAAGGCCGATAGCTTCGAGAACAAACATACGAAAGATCTTGAGGAATGGATTAACGAGTACGCCAATCAGCTACCGCCGCCCGAGGACTACATAATTCCCGTGAGTGTCGTCGATGTCGTTGATCATCGACTCTTTCCGACCAGCCGCGGAAATTATCACGTTAAGGCCATGTGAAAAATGTACCACGTACGAGATAGATGCATTTTTTAAATCAATGTCATTTAAACCCAGTCGGCGTTTCGGATAAAACGGAAGCATCATCGGACGCGGTATTAAATTATGCATTCGTCTATTAAGTCTACGGTCTCTAAATCGCATTCATTACAGATTTTGGTTGCCGACTGAGTCGTTTCACATGTCCTTAAGGCCATGTGAAAAATGTACCGCGCGACATACGAGAGAGATAGATGCATTTTACGAATCAATGCCATTTAAGGAGGTTGGAGCGAGTGGTGTTCATTCCGCCTAAATTCGAGAATTGCAAACACTTCCCAATGTTATAAAAATCCGAAAAAATGCATACTTATTATAGGAAAAGACGAATTTTACGTAATAATAATTTCAAAATGTTGTTAACAAATTGTTGAAAAGAAAATTGTTCATCAAAATATGTGGTAACACAACTTTTTTTTTTTATGAAAATGATTCGTTCTCTTTTCGGAATACGTATGAATTTTGTCAGATTTTTATCTTTATTTTGACTTTTGCACATTTTTCCATGTAAAATACAAGAAAAATCGTAATCATTTCGACGACCGGATAGAAAGCGCCATATGGCGGATTACTAACGTTAAACTTTGTTTATTCAGGGCGGAGGAAAGGCGAGCGCGGCGCTTCACGTCGCGCGAACGATTTGCCGGCGTGCCGAGCGAACGGTTTGTCCGTTGGTGCGCGACGGTGCGCTCGACGAGGAGGCCCAAGTTTATCTGAACCGGCTGTCGGAGTTTCTTCTCACGGTGTCGCGCATGGCTGCGAAGTGCGATCAGCGCACGGAAAATATTTACATACCGCGCTTGGAGATGAGCGACGAGGACAAGTGAAGGAATAAACGTTAATAACGAAACAAAAAAAAGAAAAAAAATGAAAATCGTAATAACTACATAGAGAAGAATTATAAGCAAAACGCAAGGTCCGGAAATAATTGGACGAATCTAGTATCTTATCTTATTGTATTATATTATATATATATATCTCGAAAAACAGTACGGAAATGTGCTGAACGACATTACAAAGTTTACAAAGTTCACTCATCGCGGTATTATAGATACTGTTTATTAAATTATTTATAATGTACTATATGTATATATATCATATTGAAACGACGATGCGCGAAGCTTAGCGGTTGTCGAAGGAGGGCTGGAGCGAGCATAAAACTTTAAGCCGAAACGTTGTTTTACGCTGTTACTTATTCGTACATGTGCTTTACACCATTACCCGATAATTTGTTTTTTTTTTTTTTAATTTTTCTCGATACGACGGAGCGTCAGATTTATTACGTTTGAAAGTAAATAGATAGGTCATTCTTATTAATCGATTAATTCGTGATAATCGCTTTTGTTTATTTTCGTGATGTTAAATTTATTTTTGCAAGTTTTCATTCCCCTTCGCCCTCCGTAATCTCCTTGAGATTAACGAACTCCAATACACCGTCGCCTTCCCGCCTCTCGTCTCCGACCCGACGAGCTGGTCGATATCCCGGTTCCGTCCGGGAACGATTGGACGAGTCAGATTCAAGCTGCCACCGTCCCAGTCCTCCGTTCCGATTTTCCATCATCTCGGTTTCTCGCAATTTTCTCGTTTCTTTACTACGTTATCCGATAATTATAATTTTTTTTTTTACGCGCAGAGTTGATATGTCGAAGCGACAAATTTATAATATTCGAAAGTAAACATTAATCGATTAATCAACGATAATCGATTTCATTTACTTTCGTGGCCTAAAATCGATCGCCGCAAGTTTTTTTTCCAATACTTCTTCGCTCTCGTTGTCATTTCCGCGATTTTCTCGCTTCTTTGCAATGTTTATGCGACAATAAAAAAAAATTCTACTTGAAGAATTCATACGACAAGGCGACAAATTTGTCATATTTGATAGTAATCGGATAGATTATTATTGTTAGTCGATTAATCAATGATAATCTGATTTATTTATTTTCGTTATGAAAAATCGATCACCGCGAGTTTTTATTCCAACACCTCTTCGCCCTCCGTAATCTCCTTGAGATTTACGAGCTCCAGCACGCCGGCGCCTCTCGTCTCCGATCTCACGAGCTGGTCGATATCCCGGTACTGTCCGGGATCGATCAGGCAAGTAAGATGCAAGCTTCCACCGTCCCAGTCCTCAGTCTCGATTTTCGTTGCCATCTTCGCGATCTTCTCCCGCAATTTTCTCGCCTCTTTACCGCTGGTCGATAATCTCAGCCTCATCTGCGCTCGTTCCAACGGCATTACCGTCTTCAACTGCGGTATAACGTCGAGCGCCTGTTGCTTCGCGTTGCGATTTGGCTTCACCGAAAAATGCACGTCCTTCATCGCTTTCTCGATCATCGACACCGGATACGGTCTCTTCGTCTCGGGATTCACGCATTTGTCCGCGACGGTCGTCGCTATGTCCTTCAGCATCGAATCAAGCGCCGAATGTCTCTCCTTGTCCGAAACTTGGAGCTCCCCCTTCGCCAAGATTTCTTTGCATATCTCGGTCTGATCCTCGATGCCGAAGGCCTTCAACAAATCCTCCTTTTTCGCCACCTGACCCTTCGACACGTTCGTGAAGACGCTGTGAGTCTGCAGAACTTCGTCGATGTCCTTCTCTCTGAAAACAACGTCGAACGAAATTTCTCGTTAGTCTTTTTTAAATCTGTTTATATTTTATATTTCAAACATTAATATTTTATATTTCAAACATTAATATTTTATATTTCAAGCATTTATATTTTATATTTCAAACATTTATATTTTATATTTCAAACATTTTTGGTAAAAAGATTTCGCTAGTTTTTTTTTATACTAAGGTGAAGTGTAACCGCTATGAAACTCTGCCAAGCCGTTTATTTCTTGGGAAAATTATGAGAACAGTGTGAACTGCAAAATTAGAGAATTTTGGATTGCAGTCGTCGTTACAATATTTCGGGAAATTTTATTTGCTCTAGAAAAAGAAGATTTCAATGTATCGCTACAACTCCAGAATGCCACAAATTTTGCACAGTACAAAGCCAAAAATATAAAAAATGCTTTCTCATAGAAGAAACTTTGCGAATAAATAAAAATTATGAGGAACCGATATGAAAATTTCAATTTTCAACTTTTTAATATAAATATTTTTACATATCACCAATGTTATTTGCTCCAGAAAAAAAAGACTTTGTTAGCCCTTTAAATTTTCGTTGATATTAATATTTCAAAAATTGTACAGAAAATTTTATTTGCTCCGGAAACAAAAAGATGACAATTTTTTTACGCAGATGAAAAAAGTTCCTGTTTTTCTCGCTCGTTTATCGTGACGATTGAATTGATTTTCTCGTCCTTTCTTGGATAATGCGATAAAAAAAAATGTGATTTTTGTTTGTTTGCAGGTTAGGTCGGCTTTGCGATATTTTTTCCCATGGGGTAATCGTGGTCGGCAGATGCGACGTTGGGTTTTACGAGAAACGACGTGTTTCGTTTTGGATGTGTTATTCTTACAGTTTGCTTCTCCAGGAGACAACTTTGTTTCTGTAACAAGCGATCTCGAATCTCTTGCCTCCTTTCTTCATGCGAACTACCGCGACGTTCGTCAGACGAATTTGGTTAGTCGGTGTGAATATCAACGGCATTGTTTCGAGCTATTTTATTTTATCCTCAACTGTACTCTCTTCACTCCGTTCGTTTCTTTTTGCCCAAATTTTCAGCTTTTTTTGTCGCTCCTGATACACTTTCAGGTCATGTTTCGACTGCACCGTGGAGAACGCGCGAGGTAATCGATGAGATTGGATGAAATGCTATAGCAAAATATTGTGCAATATTGCGCCGTAAACAAGCACAGCTGATCGGCTTCAAACGGATCAAACTCGCGCTTAAACTTGTCAAACGATATATAATCTTCCAACGATAAAGTGACTCACGTATTACATGGGCGACTTCAGCGCGGCAGTTTTGGGAATGGGACGAGTAAGACAAAATCTATTCGACAAAGTTTCGATTCCTTTAAGGAGGTTGAAGCATATTTTTCGACGAAATTACGCAATTATCGTGCTTGTGTATTTTTCGAGAAGGCAACGAAAAAATTGAACGTCGCAATTCGAGTTTGGAATGTATCGAAATTACTTTACAAAAACCTATAAATTAATTACTTAATTTATTTGTTAATTTATTAAAAGGTAGAACGTGTGAAAGAACCCTTTTACACGACAATATTTACATAACGTCTACACACTATAATGGCACTTAGAAACGTTTTACAATCGTGCATATTGTTTACCCTACATAGCGTTATCAGTATAAATAATATTACATTGGAAGATGATACGTAGATAATGGATTATTACGTTATAATGAAAATGAATCAACGAATCAACGAATCAATTAATTCAAACTGCTCACGGTGATGCAGCCCGTGGCTCAACGATCAATAAACATTGAACAAAAACCACAGTAACAAAAAATGCTGTAACCCAAATGACTTGAAGTGCCCAAATAACCGGTTATCGCAGCTGGTAACAATACCGGTAACAGCGGCAACCGACAAAATGTACCGACGAATCCGAGCGTCTTGCGAGAGTTTCGAGTAGTTCGAAAAGCTTTCGAACGATCAGCGAAAGGGAGCCGCAAGGCTCCGGCGGCTTAACATTGAAATTCCTCCCGTACAATTTCTCCCAGCGAACGAACCATCCAAGATCATATCCACGAATACTTCGATGACTAATCTCTCCAGCGAAATCTTGAGGCAGAAAAAAAGGAGCGCACGACAAACCACGATTGTTTCGCAACGAATTTATCGACGGGATGCATCGCGCTGCGCGCACACATAGCATCCGCGGCTCGAACGAACCGTTTTCTCAGGGGGCACCTGTGGCCCATTAGTTCACGTACTATCTCGCCGAAGTGTGTGCGCGTCTCTCTCGGCGACTCCACGAAAGTGGTGGGGATAAATCGGGCCTAGGCGTCTCGGCGGTTTCGCGGAGAGTTTCAGTAGTACTCGCGTTATGGTGCGTCGAGGAAGGTACAAAAAAGATAAAATCGCACTCTCGACTCCGCACGCACGCCTTGGTGAATGAAAAAAAAATAAACAAAAAAAACAACAGAGGGAGACATTCGAACCGAAGTTTCGTCAAGGGTCGCGAGAATGACCATGGCAGCCCAGGACGAGGTCGGCGTCGGGGATTTCGTTCTCCTCGACGAGATAACCACGGAAAGGGTCGTCGAAAAACTACGAATCAGGTGAATAGAATAAAAAAAAAAAACCAAAAAAATAAAATAAAACCAACGAAACAGAAAAAAAAATGCTTGAGTTTCCATCTCGACGATTTCGGTGTCAGATTGACAGGTGGGTGATAATGGGAAGTCGGAGACGAGCGGTGAAGTCTCGGACGAGGCGCGAGAAAAGGCGTGGCTTAATGTCGAGGATTCGGCAAAAATTCTCGTGCGAGAATCGCGATGCTATTTTCGAGCGGAATATGAGAGACGAAAAATATTGCCATTACGGGAGAGCGGTGCATGGCGGTTCGTGTAGCGTACAGTCGAGGCGGATTTTTTTCGTAGCTTTCGTGTCTCGTGTGTTTGGCTCCGGCAACGAGAGAGCCGCGCGCGCTCGGAGTCACTCGAAATGAACGAACTCTGCGTTTGTGTATGCGTACGTTATAAATATGCTGGATTTGTATCCGGCGGACTATCGGGAGGCGGGCGAGAAAGAAAGTATATATAAGTTTTTCTGTGGCTTCTTGCGATACGCAGAGAGAGGCTCGCACGGGCGTCGTGAGTAACGTACGTGTGAGTCACGTTAGAGTCACACCGGTGCCTCTCGGCTCGCTCGAGTGCGATTGGATAAGATACCGCAACGTTAGCGCTGCGCTCGCGCGAATCTCCTTGACTTAGTCGATGTGTTGATACACTTTATATATATTACATACATATATATATATTTATATATATATGTATATATATTTATATATATATGTATATATATTTATATATATATGTATATATATTATATATATGTATGTATATATAGATATGTGCACAGAGCATGGCTGTAGTTATTTCGCAGGCGCGCGTATATACAGGAACACGCATGGAGGATGTACAATCTGTTGCAAAAAGAAAATCGCCGGACGAAAGGCGCGCATTGGTCAGCGAATAAAACGATCGATTGCGAGGAGTTCCATGCGGCAGCTATCTTAGAAAGATGTAAATAAAAAAAATAAACAACTGAAGTGGAGTAAGAACTTTGTTAAGTAACAAAAAAATATAAATCAAATAAATAGATAGACAGACAGAATATTTTTTTTATACAGTATATATATATTACTTGTAAGAAATGTTAAACTTGTTGTCTAATTTGTAAACGGTATTTTACAAATTAGATTTTTACAGGTATATACCTGTAACAAATAAATATTCTATCTATCTATCTATCTATTTGATTTATATTTTTTTGTTACTTAACAAAGTTCGTACTCCACTTCATATATATATTTATTTTTTATTTAAAAAATTTTTTTATTTATCAACGGGATCAACCCTTTTACAAAAGATAAAATATAGCCTGTTTATTTTGACAAATAAGTATTTATATAAATATATATATGATACCTTAAAGTACGCTTATATTGTGCAAGAGGAAATGGTTCGACATATCATGACATATAAAAAGAATGCTATTAGCACCAGTTATTCGGATAGGACAAAAGCAAAAAAAAAAAGAAGAAAATATAAATCGTTTCGTAGTCCTTCTCTCGCTGTCAGCTGTTGCTTAGGGCGAGAGAAGGGCAAGTTTTGATATTTTTTGCTTCCTCATAGAGGAATCTTTATTTTGTTTACTTCGAAAAGTTAGCACTCCATTTTTTTTGCTTGTTTAGGTTTTGATTTCTTCCTTTTTAAGGTGGCTACTGCTCGGAACACTAGTCAAGCGAATGAAAAATGTTCGACCTTTGTTTGTTCGAAATGTTTTGTGCATTCATTAACGGTAACGTGAGACGATTTGTATTGCTGCATGGGTCGACAATTTTCGCGATCAAGGAAACCATCGATAACAATGTTTCTTGCAAGTGCGTCGACTGCTGTATGCAAATTTTCACGACCTTTTTTAAAAAATTTGACAATCACGTAAAATCTCAAACCGGGCTTCAGTCTACGTGTTGCCCCAAGGAGAGACGTGACCACTCTACTAGTGTATCAAATTTCAACCGGCTATCTCAAGACTTTTCCGAGATACAGCCGTTTTAAACCGACGCATTCACACACACACACACACGCACATCCAGACATTTTGTCCAAAGATGATTTTTCGATGTTTTGGAATATTCTTAACACGTTCCCATTAAAATCTCGAGAAAAAAAATGTTTCATGAAAATAAATTAAGCTAAAAAAATAAAAATAAAATTAATTTGTAAATAAAAAATAAAATAACACACACACACAAATCGTAAATTCGACATTTTCTAAAAATCGTATTTCTAGACGATTTAGACTATTTTAAGTACTCTGACGCCAAAATACCGTAAAAAAAAAAATTACGAAATCATAGATTCCTCTATGAACAAGCAAAATACTCATTTAGTACTCATTTGACTAGCGTGTCACGCAGTACCTGGCTTAATTCGTGTTGAGCATTTTTTGTTCCTTTTTCCCTAACGAAACACTTAAAACGGCACAGAGAGTCGACACGCATCCTGAATAGCTATTCGATGCCTGCACAACTCGCTGCGCCCGCATTATCCATCGTTCATTATGACCGACGAACCGATGCGCGGCTAACAGTATACGCGTTATATTGAGAAAAAAAATTCATGAGTTTCTATCGCTGCAGGATTTTTTTTCTGCATCGACTCGATATCATTGTCGGGATTCATCGCGGCCATGACGATTGATAATTATCGCTTAGATACTGCACTATCGTGTTCCAGGATAATTTCAGTTCTAAGAGCCTCGATAAGAGCCTCACCGCGATAAGCGCTCTGCTTTTGGCACATGTTGGATACAACGAGAAAATATATATTTATATATTTCAACGAATATATAATTCGTTGAAACTCGGACACAATGCGGCTTTGGAGTAATATAAATTATATGATAATTTTTATTTTCTTATTGCTATTTTTTATTATTAATAAGAGAACCGGACGGCGATACGCGCTCTGTTTTTGGCGCATGTTGGATAGAAGGAAAAAGATATATATATATATTCGATAGAACGCGCCCCAGTGCGGTTTTGGAGTAATATAAATTATATGATTATTTATTTATTTATTTTATTGCAGATTCAACGGCGGCAGAGTTTACACGTACATTGGAGAGGTATGTGTGAGTGTGAATCCTTACAGGACGACAAACATCTATGGCCCGAGTGAGATCAGTAAATACAAAGGTGAGAGATCGTCGTTCGACTCACGAGAAATACTAAAAATTCTCGAATAAAAAAAAAATCGACAAAAGCTTTCATGAACGTATTTTCGAAAAATCTTTTCTTTTTTGCAATCCATTATTATTTTTCGACGTTGTCGGAACGTTTTTTTTAAATACAACAACAAAATTTGTCATGAAATTATATTTTAAAAACATTTTTTTGCAATGCATTTTCATTTTTTTTATTTCGGAAATTTTTCGAAAACGAACATCCGTACGAGCGGCAAAGACCCGATTTTTTTTGTCCACCTTGCATCCTCGCGACCTTGCGACATCGGAGATATAGTCGTCAAAGAAAACGTAATAGTGCAAACTGCCGAGACTGAAGTATAACTGAAGTATATCGACTAGCGCTCAAGGACGAATTCTTATCTGCCCCGTAGCTCTTATCACCGACACTAGTATGGTACGCGGAAACTCTAAGCTTTTTTTCTATAAGTATTATACTTCCAGCAACACTAATAACTTTACGTGTGTAATAAAACTTTACAAAAATGTATATATAATATTTTTATTTTTTATTTTTTCCAGGCAGAGAACTGTTCGAAAATCCACCTCACATTTTCGCGATCGCCGACGCGGTCCACCGAGAAATGAAGCAGCAGGGACGGGACACATGCATCGTTATCAGCGGCGAATCTGGCTCCGGTAAAACCGAGGCCAGCAAGATTATAATGAAGTACATTGCCGCCGTGACGAATTTGACCGGTCAGCAGGAGATCGAGAGGTGCGAGACATCGATAGACATCGATTTTATCCGTTGATCGATTCATATTATTAACTTTATTATTTCTAAAATTACAAATTTTATTATTTCTGAAATTACAAAGTTTATTATTTCTAAAGTTACAAATTTTATTATTTCTAAAATTACAAATTTTAGTATTTTTGAAATGATTTATTTACCTAAGGAACAATTTTATTGACAAAAATTTTAGGGTGAAGAATGTACTTATCCAGTCGAATTCGATACTGGAAGCGTTCGGCAACGCCAAGACGAAACGCAACGACAATTCGTCGCGTTTCGGCAAATACATGGACATAAATTTTGACTTCAAAGGCGACCCGGTCGGTGGACACGTAACGAATTATCTGCTGGAAAAATCTCGAGTTGTCTATCAGCAAAAGGGCGAGAGAAATTTCCATTGCTTCTATCAGGTGAGATTTTTTTAATGTATATTTATCAATAGAGCTTTTTTGTTGTCAATTCAACATTCTAAAAAAATTTTTAGCTACTCAATGGTTGCAGCGAGGCGGAATTGAACAAATTGAGACTCGTGCGAGATCCCGCGGCCTATTATTACGTCGGTCAAGGAGATAGCAACAAAACGAGCACGAGCGATAGGGCCGATTACAAAGCCGTCACCACGGCGATGACCACCCTCGGCTTCACAGCAAACGAAACTCAAACTATATGGAGCATTCTCGCCGGTATTTTACACCTGGTTCGTTTCCGACAAATTTATTTAAAAAAAAAAAAAAAAAAAA
>JAPYZD010004352.1:0-11412 GCA_030522725.1 Ichneumoninae sp. B BG-2022a
CACCAGTGTGCAAAGTACTTTGCGCACTGTTACCAAGCGGTTGCTATGGTAACATCGAGGCGACCGAGGCGCCACAGGCATGCGCCATTGGGCATGCCTATGAATGGTGCACAACTTGGATTTTGCATTGCCTTCGTAAAGAAAAATATTGTTCGATACACGAGGCCATCTCGCTTCTTGCGCACTGCTCGTGTGAAGCAGTGCGCAAATCGCTCGTTTTGGCCTCTAGTATCGAAATATACTATTTGCTCCATGCCCCATTTTGCCCCGCTCTATATTCTTTATTCTTTTTATTTTGGAAAATTTGCCAAGTCAGGAAATATCTTACGCGATTGTTGCGTAAACTCCGATGTTTTCAGAGTGGAGTCTCCAGCAGCAGCGACCGCAGTCGTAAATATGTTGGGAGCGTAACTCCGCGTAAGCGTGTCTCGGATAGTATATCTAAAATAGATAAAAGTTGAATTGTTCGAGGAAGAATGCAGGAATCCCGGTGGAGGATAGATAAAAGACTTGGGCGGTTAGGTCGTAGAGGGTACAGTGTGGAGTAGTGTGCGGGGTCGGAAAGCCGGAGCGGGTGTTGCCCAGCGCACTTCACCGGCGCACGGAACGAGCCATTAACCGCTCGATTGTGCCTCCGATTCTGAGCTGCCGTTGCCGCTGCTGCATGAGGAACGTTCTCCGCTTCTTCTGCCGCCTCCCGCTTCTCGGCGTTTTATCTCTCCACGGTAGCGGACCCGAGAAATTATTGCTCTACTCGCCGTGACGTAAGAAAAGGTCGAGGCAGATCCTTTCTCGACTCTCCGCTCCTCACCGAATAACGAAAACAAAAACAACCACAAATAAAAAAAAAATAAAAAAAAAATAAGAACCACAAAAAGTTACCCGAAGAGCCGTGTGGCGCATGATCCGAAAGCTGTCCTTACGTAAGCTGCGGAGAAGTCTCTTAAAACCCGATGTGAGAAAGAGAACGGACGAAGCGGAGCGAGGAGCAACATCAGGACCAAGCGATCCAAATATTCTTCGTACGGCGAAAACGTCCGCCACCGATATCTCTCCGTTTCACCCAGGGAGATACGCGAGCGCTCTCTCACGTGCTCGAGAAACTGTTGCGAGCTTGTCGACGATGGAAAGATCGATCGTCGAACAGATTCGGTAAACGATATTCCACAACGGTGTTTGTGTGTTGTGTAGCAGCAGCGAGCGAGAGAGCCCGCGCGATCACGAGTGAAATCCAATTCCTCTCGCACCTCGCGAACCCATTAATCGTCGAGCGCGGCGTGCACGGGCTTCCTTCGCGAGGACGACGACGAGCCAGCGAGACGAGGACGAAGACGCTATCGTGGCCTGCCTCCAACGTTTATGTATAATACGGGTGTATAAACTCGGTGGATCGAAGAAATCTCGATATACCCAGCAGCAGCTCTCGGAGGGATCTCGCCGTTACGTTTCTGTCCGATTCTGTCTAGCGCAACACGTTTTATCGGGAGGATGAGTCTGCCGCGTTGGCGGCAGCGAAAAGGAGAGCGGAAAGTAAAATATACGCGGACTTTGACTTCGCTTATAAAATCGTCGGATCTCGATTCTCTCGTCCGCTTTCTTTTTATCTGCCGTATCGTCTGCGGAGTCGGTGGCTGCTCCGGGCATGCGAGGGGTTTCTGTCCGAAGGCGTCGCGGGAACGTCTGTATGTTTCTCTCACCTGCGGCACCAGCGATCGCGGCAGCATCAACGGGAGCCGGTTAAACGAACGCCGCGGGGGGAGTTTGCGAGCTATAAGGATGTAGCCGAGAGATAGATTTGCGGCCGCTACGTCTCTCTCTCCGCGTGTCCCCAAAGGATTTATCGCCGATTCTGAGACTGACGTTTGGAGCTTAGCGCACGGGCACACTCGAGGCTCACTCGGTGTCGTGGCGAATTTACGCAACGACAAAATCGAACGGCAGCCGGGAACGGGGATCGTTCGCGTCCGCAACGTCCGTCGTGTCTGATTCCGTGAACTGTATCGTACGTATATCTCTATACTCCGCCACCGTATCTTGGCACGGTACGAATATTAACCAAATCCATATAAGAAGTCCGCGACGGAGTGAGAAAGCGGCGGTGAAAATTACACACGGACGTGCATCTGCGAGCCATACGTTTTATCGCCGAGCGACACCAAGTTACGAGACGTCGGTCGAACGGCTTCAGCCTGCAGCATGTCAGAGTTGAGAGGGGTCGGGGGGAAGGAGAACATCGAATCAAATCGCGCGAGGATATTACATTATTACGCAAGAATTTCGCGTCTGTTGGAAATCGGGACCATAACGTCACCGAGCCGCTGTCGTGTCGTGAGGTCGTGGCGGACCGCGGAACGAGAGTCCGGGTTTCACCGAGAGCAACGGCAACAGCGAACTCCCGGCGGTAACGAGATCGGCAAATTTATTTGATCCGAACGTTTCGCGCCCGGTACTCGAGTCAGTTTCACCGCGTGACGTATATCCGTGGCTGAGAATCGAACGGGCGTAACCCATGTACTTTGACACGAGACCTACGCCCTTTTCGCTCTTGGCTGATGAGACGTACGAATAAGCTACTGTGAGGAATGGTACTTTTTTTATGTTACGAAGGTGGGACACGGAGCTCAATCTAAAAACTTGCACACTTGCAGACTTGCAAACTTGCAAACTTGCAAACTTGCGAACTTGCAAACTTGCAATCTTGCAATCTTGCAATCTTGCAATCTTGCAATCTTGCAAACTTGCGAACTTGCCAACTTGCAATCTTGCAATCTTGCAAACTTGCAATCTTGCAAACTTGCAATCTTGCAAACTTGCAATCTTGCAAACTTGCAATCTTGCAAACTTGCAATCTTGCAAACTTGCGAACTTGCAAACTTGCAAACTTGCAAATTTGCAAACTTGCAAACTTGCAAACTTGCCAACTTGCCAACTTGCTAACCTGCAAACTTGCAAACTCGCCAACTTGCCAACTTGCAAACTTGCAAACTTGCAAACTTGCAAACTTGCCAACTTGCAAACCTGCAAACTTGCAAACCTATCGTTGAGCATTCGAGGACGAATGAAGGTTCGGCGATATAATTTCGGGCCAGCACCTCCACGAACATTTCGATGAACACGCGAAACCTAGAGGAAGAATAAAAACAACATTGAAGAGAGAAGAGAGAAGAATAGCCTCAATGGTCCGAACGGATGCCCCGATCTCTGTCGGGTGCGCAGGGAGCATTACAGGGAGCCAACTTTAGTAGGGATCTCTCGACGCTGCTGTTGCTGCTGCTGCAGGAGCAATCTCCCGGACAATTAGCGCGCAGTTCGTGACGGGTCTCTCCCCCGTCCTCCGCCTTGCCCTTTTCAGTCTCGCGTCTTCCCTTCTCCACGGATCCGGTATTCTTTCGACATCGGTCTCTCGGGTCGCAGCGTTGACGACGAGGACGAAGATGAGCAGCGTGACCGCGAACTCTCCCGATGCTGCCTCTACCTGCAGTTTATACCTAATGACCTGGCGGCAGGTGCGCGCCACTAAGTGGTATCGAAGTGCATAGCGTACTCCGCCCGCGGTGAATCATCTCCTCTGATCCTGCACATCATATCCGACGGGCCACCCGGTACGTCCTCGTCATCTCTCTGCAGGACTGCCGAGATTGAGAACCCACCGTGCCGAATCTACCGTGCAGGGGTCACGAAGAACCAAGAGAAGCAAAAGAGAAACAGATGGAAGGATCTGCTTCTGATTTTTTTTTAATCCGAATCCGAGCTACCACACAGCGCGACAGCGTGTCCATTCGGCACAGACCTTTGATGATCGGTCGTCTCCAATTGTCTGATTTTTTCCCCATCTCATCAGCGATCATCATAAAAAAAAATAACACAAAATTGAGAAGATTTCCGTCACAGGTGACTTTTCTCTCTCCGTCTTGATGATTGATCGGGCTCTGATTACATTCTCCACGAGTCCCGGTAAACTCACTCGATCTTTTGTGGATGCCTCGTCGACGCGATATTCGAGCGTGAAGAATGCGTCGAGTAAGCGCAATCGTGCTGGGCGCGTCGCGCAAATGTTTTCACTTCTTTTACGAGTGCGCCGTGTCCGCGGGCCTCTCCAATCTTTCGGCTCTTCATGTGCTGTTGTCGGAGAGTCGAAAGAATAACACGCAGCGAGAGTAAGAAA
The DNA here is from genome assembly GCA_030522725.1 of Ichneumoninae sp. B BG-2022a. Taxonomy (NCBI): domain Eukaryota; kingdom Metazoa; phylum Arthropoda; class Insecta; order Hymenoptera; family Ichneumonidae; species Ichneumoninae sp. B BG-2022a. The sequence continues at coordinate 4,166 of JAPYZD010004352.1, forward strand.
AATAGCTCGCTCCAGCGGAGCGCTGAATCGAAGAGTGCAACGCGCCCACCGATTCTCGGTTAACGATGGCCGTGCACCTCCGCTCCGTGCTTCACTGCGGCTACTCGGGCCTCCCGAAATAATAAATAAGATCGGAGTGGTGCAACGGAAAAATATAGCGAGCAGGCCGCGGACCGCCGAGACCTTTTTCCCACAACTCTTCCTTCCCACGATGTCCATTGTACGACCGACGGGACTAAAATTCATGCATTGCCGGTCGGAATGAAATCGAGGAATGCTAATAACGAGTCCCGGCTCGTTCAACAGCCGATCATTGTGTGTCTTTGCCTCGGGCCGGCTCGATTTCGCGCCAGCAGCTACGGAACTCTCCTCGTATCGTCGCCCCGAGTAATTAATTACCAGAGTCTCTTTCTCGGTGCTGAAGCGGCCGAGGCGTCGGCCGTTCGAGGCGTGCTGGCTCGAGAGGTGTGAATGATTCATTCATTCATTCCTTCATCCATTCATTCATATAATGCCGAAGGTGAGAGCCACGCCATCTACCTCATCAGCACCGTCTTGTCCGTTTTCTTCTCGATACCCTCGTAGGTTTCCATCATGCTCCTTCGCTCCTACACTGAGAAAAAAAAATAGTGAGATTAAGCAAATGCGCGGTGACATACGTTGAAACGTGTATTTGGTGGGTACAATACGAATGGTGGTTTAAATTGATAAATTTTGAATAAATTGAAGCGAATAATCGTTTGCAAACAATGGTTTATTTGTACCAAACAAACAACAGCTTTGAACGTATATCATCGCTTTTTTGGCTAATCTAACCAATTTTTTTCCCAGTGTAAAAATCTCTGCGCGGCGTTTCAACAAGTGTGGGGGGAAAAAAAGGACGTTCGAATGAATTTGCGCGATCGGCCGGCTTTCGCGGATTCGCCGTTAGTTTGAGAAATGTTCGGTGGCACGCGAGTGACCGAAGCGGGGAATCCCCCTCGAGCGGAATTAATGAGCGGCAAAAAACGCACGAGGCATCGACATCGGCAGCGGCAAAACCGCGAGCAGCTCGTTCGTTAGCGGCTCGTCAATTATCGAAGCCTCTCGCTCCTCCCCGGCTCTCATCGAGCGCTCCATCTGATAATAAATCACTTTGCCCGAAAGAGCGTCCTACCGATATTACCGTCGCTGCCGCAGTTCTCCCGAAGCTACTTATTATTTGGTTCTCTCCTACCGTGCCCGCGTCCTTCCCGCGACTACGCTCGCTATCGACGCGCGGCCGTACGCAATTACAAATCGACGGAAGTTCGCATAGCGAGGGGCACTCCCTCTTCCTTGTAATTGCAAGAAAATACTGCGAAGCACGAGGGAAAGTGAACGTTCGTTTTTGAAACGGTATTACCGGAGATTCGAGGGAGGATTCTCTGTAAGTTTGTGTACGACACGATGCGGGATCGGCGGCGAGGGGGAGAAAAGGAACTAAGGGAAGCGGAGCGTGGGCGCCAAGTGCGAACAATCCATTCATTACGCTCCATCAGCCCGAGCCTCGAACCTCCGCGGTTTTCCCAGCGGGACCGGCGCGAGAGCGAGCGTACCTATGAACGACGTGACGTAAAATAAACGAGACGCCGTACAGTCGTCGTCTCTTAACCGATTTCGCGCAGATAACGCCGGTCTCGGGTTATCGCCTGTCCGCGGTTCTCCGTACCCTAAGCTCATATAAGTGTCGCGGGGAAATTCATTGTCAGAGAGCGTCGCGCCGAGACGACGGCGCCTCGCCACGGTCCGGCAGAGGGATACCGTATAGGCGGAGGGAAATAGTCGTGTGTACGCGGTCCTGTCGGTTGTCCCGCGCGGATACCGGGGAGACCGGTGGGATATCGTGTGACTTGCCCACGCTGACTGAAGACAATGCGATAAACACGTGTTCCCCTCGATCGCCCTTTCCTCGGAGACAACTCTCTGCTGTGTCCTGCGCGCTCGGTACACAACGATATTTGCCTCTGTCGCCGACTCACAGCCGATCGCGACGAGCCAGTCGTACAGCTACGCGCACCGATACCCGTGGGCATCCGCGGCACAATCGGTTTTCACTTCGACGAAGGAATCTCGATCCGGGATGTCGATGATAGACGGAGAAACACGGTCGCTGATGTTTCTCCGGCGTATGGTGTGCCAGTGAGCCAATCAAAAATTAATCCGAAGTTGAGGAGCAGAGTGAGGGAAAGAGAGAAACATTTATTGAGGGCTCTGGGAAATATTCTGAAGCGCGGTTCAAAATCATTGATACATATATAAATAACATTGAAATTGGCAAATTGAACATATTCATACATACAAAAAATTAATTAAATAAATTAAATAATGATACAAAGTAATAATACATAATTCGAATAATAAAAATATTGAGAAACATTTATTGAGGGCTCTGGGAAATATTTTGAAGCGCGGTTCAAAATCATTGATACAGATATTAATAACATTGAAATTTCTAGTTTCAATACTAGGCACGCATAGATAGAGATTGATTGATTTATTCATGCCTTCGTTAGACTATGACGCAACATTGTACATACCTAGAAAGAAAACACTGCGAACAAAATATTATGGTACGGTCGAAAAACGGAGAACGCATGGTAATTTAGAGAGAGTGGCAGAGACGACAACGCATGTTGAGATTTCATTACTATAATAATATAATAATGAAAATAACGATAATAATGATAATAAGCGAAGCCTGCTGACAAATATGGAACGAATAAGAAGGCGTAAAGTCGTACTTTGGACACGGTGAACACGGACGGACTCCATATTCCCCAAAGTACATGAAAAGAAAAGAAAAAAATCATGTCAATGAAATCATCGCCGACTCGGACAGAAAAAACAGAAAAATAAAGAAACTGGACCGAAACTGGGTGTTCGCGAGAGAACTGCGCCCACGCGTCTGCCCTCCGGGCGTCAGTGGGGACCGTCTCGCGCGCACCAGCGAAATATCTTCGTCCCGTCGCTGGATCGTTCGGTAACAGGCCGTCGATACTTTAGTCTTCGGGGTCTCCCATCGACGTGAAGCGTTTTCGAGCCGAAACGTCACTTCTCGAAGACAAAGCAATCCATCGTGTTTCGTCGGGGAGGGACCGCTGCCAGCCCGCTGGCACATATGCGAAAGAGTACAGTGACGAGGAGACGGCAGCGCGCATTCCATCGCCTTAAGGAGCAATGCTGCGAACTCGTCGTCTTTCGTTGTACGTGCTCGGGCCGAGAGGCGAGCTCGCCGAGAGAGCTCACACGTCTCGCGCGTGCCCGCACACCACGGGACTTACCTCGGCTCTCCGTCGTTCTACCTACGGGCTGCCTCGTACCGCGTCGAAGGATATTTCCTTCGTATTCGCAAGCGCGATCGCGAATCTGCTTCGGAATAAACGCGTCTGTTTTGTCGCTCCACAGAGTTATGAGACTCTGCCCCAGGGATCATACTATAACCGACGATGCGGCCAAAAAAAAAGGCTTCGCCTCCAGGCTTCGTCGTCCGGAGCACTTCTTCTCGAGTCTCTCGACGACGCCACGGAAGATGGATGTTCGGTCATTAGCGCGAAAGCCGCGGCTGACGAAACTAAAAAAATAGCTATATACAAAAATAAGATAAACTGGAGCAATTTTATCGGAAACATTTATCTTGATACCCTGTCGAGTGTCTGATCAATGGATTACGACATCGGCCTTATACGCCTTTTTCCATAAGGAGACTCCCCGAACTGCGTCGCGGTTCGAGCCTCTTTTTTTGTACGACCTCACCCCGGGACTCTTGTAAATCAATGAGCATCTATAACACGGATAGGTTTTTTCGTCGCCCAAAAAGGGGCAGGCTTACGGAGGACCTCGATGTCAGCTTTCGAACGACATTTCTTTCGTCAGAGTGGACACTGATCCCTCGATACAACTTATTTCCTCGTGTCCCGTTCATATTTCTCCATGGCCTCCACGGCATTATCTCTTTTACCTCGACGCACCGTGACGCGACGTTAACTGCGCATGTGTCACCTGCCTGAGTGCGTTGCCGGACGAGCGGTTCGCGCGGGTTCCCGACTCGCCTGAAATAAAAGGAGACACGCTGGTAGCGGAGAGAAGTCGGTGTGTGATCAACGGCAGCTAGGAGAGATCGTCGACGCGGCGGGCACCGTGCGTTCCTCCTCTCAGAGCTCTCTGGGGACGCGACCTCAGGGACCCTCTCGGGTGACCCGAACCGGTCCGCTCCTTCTCGAGATCGCTCCTCTATGCGGGTCAGGGATTCTCAACCGATGTCACGGGAGCGGCTCATCGACGTGCGAGAGGCGCGATCATCGCTACGGGACAAGATTAATGACGGGCCTCGTGAATCGATAAGGTCCTTGACCTCTGTCCGTCACGGAGAACCGATCGAACCGATAAAATGATAAGAAATAAATCATATTCATTCCCGATCTCCGTGAGACGTTGAAGCCTGGACGATGCACATCTTCATAGACGTCGAACCACTCCTGTCGTTCCGACGTGAGCTACAAGCGGCTAAAATGCACGTGTCACGAGCCGAGCCACTGAGGGGGTTGACGTACCATGAATGAAGATATCGATACAGTGACGAGATTTCATTCCACTCCAAGGGGCATCGGCATTACAACGCCGGGAGTTTAATGGTCGAATCAGTTATACGATCGAGGGAGGCAAAGACAGAAAACATCGTGGCAATGATCGTTAACATTTAAGATATTTCGCAATCGCTCGAGCGGCGCCCCGCCGATGCCTCGTCGACGACCCACGGATAGTTCGATTCTTTCCTACGCCTTCCGTATGCCATAATCTATCGCTGGCTTCTCACTTTCGTAACTCTTCGGGCGCCTTGTTCCTCACGGGACGTAACGAGATGCTGACAGCTATAACAGCCGGCGCGGAGGATCTAAAGGTGTGTGTGCGTGTGTGAGTGAGCGTGTGTGTGTGTGACTGTCTGTATGGCTCTGTGTCACTCCGAAGGACCGCGACGCCACGCGGTAGCGCGAATGGCAGCAGCCGACGAGATATCGGATCGCGAATTGTGTCATTAATTCTTCGGGATATAAACGTATAACGTCAGGCCGATACTTATGTGTGTCATTACGATAGAGAACATCGCTCTATACACATTTTACACGTTTTACAGTTGGCCGTAGAAACACGCGTATGAATACTATTTTCTCGGTAAAATATCGACGGTGATTTGTGTCTCGGGGGGACTTTGCGGGAAATTTCATTTGTTTGATTATTCTCGGAACGAGGAACACGCCTACCGCAAAGCTGTGCGGCGACTGTCGATAAATCTTCGTCTATATATTTTTTTTCTTGTTTCTTTTTTTGTTTCCAATGTTCACGCGACAATATCCAGCAATGCTTTATCTCGTAGTTTTGTCAGCGGTTGAATGAGAGAAGCCGTTGTTTTCTCGCGCGCGGAACGTTGCGCAATAATACGCCTGGAGAATCGTCACCTTCGGTGACACGCCACCTCTGACATCCGCGGATTTACACGCGAACATCGACCACGCGCCGACACGTCAAGTGTCTGCGTCGTAGGCAATGTACGTAACAGTTCGACACGACGTATCGTATGCCCAAGAGGCCCCTGGGCTCTCCCAACCGGGCTCACGATTTAAGCACATTTGCGTTGAAGAATGTTCGTACTATATTCAAACGATATGTAACATTATTTTCATCATTAAACAAGTCCTAACCACTTAAGCACTTAAGAACTTTTTCTATGTGGGCACTATTAGGTTGACTTTTAATGAGAAAAATTTATTTTTCCGAAAAAAGGTATTCCATTTTTTTCGAGGACAAGGTAGTCATTTTTTCGATGCAAAGATCGTGAATTTTTCGAGGCAAAGTTAATGCATTTTTTAGAGGCAAAGGTCGTGAATTTTTTCGAGAAGAAGGTCGTGACTTTATCGAGGCAAAGGTCTTCAATTTTTCGAGACAAAGGTCGTCAATTTTTTCGAGGAGAAGGCAATGAATTTTTATGAGGAAAAGGTAGTGATTTTTTCCACTGATTTTAGTGTCCACTATGCCGAGGCACATATGTGTGTTTTTTAAAATGATTATACCGTAAAAGCCAGCTCGGCGAGAGAGCGACCCTGAAGGCGACCTCCTGTACGGTGACCCCTCGGCCTGGACCACAGCTGGTCATAGACCGCCGCCAACGCTCGCGGCGCTCGGAGGCTTTAGTCCTCGCATACTCGTACCATTATACGTACGACAGTGAACCTCCAGGCATTCTCTCTGTTCCTTCTCGACGGTACAGCACGCTCCGTTGTAGCAAAGCCACGGGCCATGCCATCCTTCCTCGTGCGTTCATTTTTTTGCAAAATGCAAACGAAGAATAGTTTAAGATCGCATACATACCCACCAGGCTTATTACAGCGAACGGTCCGGCGATTAACGAGCTTCCGAAGACGATATGAATCTCTCGCCTATGCCACCGAGAATTTTTTTTCCTCACTATTATTATTTAAAAGAGATAATCTCGCGCTTTCCACAGCGGGCTTTCTTTAACGATCGTGCATCCCGCGGACGTCAACGAAAACCTTATTAGCGCCAACCGGACGCTCTCCCGATGACTCCGTGGAACATACACGTAGAGATAGATAAGCGCGTTCTTTTGCCGATATTAATTCGCGGAATATGATTTAATGGCGAACTGTGCGATACGGACTTTCGCGGGGCGTGAGAGCGTGTCGGTGAGGACATCGAATGGAAATTTCTCGGACGCTCGGCGTCGAAGTCGTTCGCGGAATAAAAAATAAATGTCTTGAGAAAAAAAGCCACCACACATCTTTCGATACCGAACAGTAAACAAGAAACAAATAAAAAAAAATAGAATTCCACGTGGATCGTAGCCAGAGCCTCTCGTTTCCTTTCTTTCCACATCGACTTCCTGTGGCATGACGTCACGTCCACGACATCATAGCCGCAAGGCAAGCGTCTAAAGTGACATTTGCCAGTGGCTGGCGCCGGGGATAAACTATCCGAGAGCCTCGGAGAGTGAGAGTGAGCGGTTTCGCTCCGCGCGCGGTCGAGTCTTAAGTAGAAAAAGGAAGGCGACGCGAGCGGATGAAGCATAAGAGTGAAAGATAAAAGGCGTACAGATAAGAAACGAAGCGAAGGAAAGAACGCATTGTGAATACGAGGGAGGGCGCGTGAGCCGTGTGCCGTATGCCGTATGCAACGCGAGATATAAGTAGGTGCCGGGGGGGGGGGGGGGGGGG
>JAPYZD010004353.1:0-14142 GCA_030522725.1 Ichneumoninae sp. B BG-2022a
ACAGACATCCTTACGGACAGACATCCTTACGGACAGACATCCTTACGGACAGACATCCTTACGGACAGACATCCTTACGGACAGACATCCTTACGGACATACCGACATACGGACATACGGTCAGATGTACAGGATTCTAGGACATGTGAGACATGTTTCCAGACCATAGTCTGGTTACCTAATTTTGGTTTATTACAATACGTTTTCTACTTACATACTTCGTATGTAATGAGTAAGGAAAAATGTTCCAAGGGTCCAGCACAAGCCTGCATGGACGAAAAACGAATGATCGAGGGAGATGCTATGTAACCGAGACTTTTGAGTTCTCTTCCGGATGTGTAAATGATGATGCTACGAGACGCTCTTTCTCGTCTTACCTTTCCTGTCGAGACGACTTTAAACCCGGTTCCAATATAACTCCTCGGAGGATGTCGGTCCCGCTACTCCGACTGAGTGTCCGCCCGTTGCGCCAGAGATGATGCCTAATGACCGGCTATCTGCCTCGGGCGTCGCTTCGAAACTTTGCCCACTTGTTTCACAGTCGCGAGGGGGATAATTCCATTCCAATAAAATTTGTGTTCAACAAATTGTCGATGGGGATTCGTCGTCCCTGTATTTCGAATTTGAGGATCACAAAAAAAAGGTAATTCTCAGAGTATTGCGTGACTGCATGCCAAAACAGCGGTCGGATAAAATACGTAGTGATATGCAGCTCGGAATTTTTTTTTACTGTCATTTTTATGAAAAAAAAATTTCGAGACGTTCACTCTTATTCATGGTAGCCGCGGTCCGGGAAAATTCAGGAAAAAAAAGTCTAGGTCAGGGAATCAGGGGAAAGTCAGGGAATTTCAAAATTGGTCAGGGAAAAAGTAATTTTTCACCAAACTTTCTATAACTGAATAAAAAGTACATAAAAGGAAGCCATGACACAAAATTGGGAACAGTTCGAAAAAAAAATAAATAAATAACAGAATTAAACATACAATAAGTAGGCATTTTCATCTGCATCATAAATTTTTTTTAATAGACGTCGTTACTAGTTTGGTCAGGGAAAATGTTTAATTGCTCAGTGAAAAGTCAGTGAATAATCAGGGAATTTTTTTCAGGGGAAAAAAACGGCCACCAAGATTTTTCCATCGGGAAGTTGGGACATCGCTATTAAAAAATATGAAAAATTACAAATTTGCGTAAATCAGATCCGAAAGCGAAAGTTTCGCTCTCAGCTTAATATTTCATGCGTTCCGGACCGCAGTGAGTCTCGTCCGATGCCGACATTTTTGGAAGACACGGTGTGGGGGGAGCTTAAAAAAAAGATGATCGATTATAGTCGATGATGGTGTTAGGAGGTCCAAGGACGACAGGACTCGTAGATTCACCGCCTATTATTCACTCTTTCTCTCGCTTAGATCATCCTAGAGCCTTCGACAGATTATTACTGTATACACGAATCTATTATTATTTTGCTGACTCGAGAATAGCGCGTCATCTCAGTTGGCCCGATTAATCGAACCGTGACTATGGTCTTTTTTATTCGTCCCTCGTATATCAGCCAGTCTCCAGTTTTTTCTTTCTTCTTTTTTTTATATTGCGAATGGATTGCATTCTGTGCTGACGCCAAGCGCGATGATCAATGACGTGGTAAAGACGCGGAGAAAGGAGCCGAGTTGTGCACGGTGAGTCGCGCATTCCGTTACCCCCGCTGGCTCTTCGCGGAGCGAGTAACGAATTTGGCCGCGAAGCCTACATTGCGCCCCGAGCGCGAGAACGCCCGATGTGAGTACGCGTAAGCGTAACGAACGAGTGCAAGAGCAGCCGAGGAGTATGAAATCGCGAAAGTAGTTCTCGGATTGGCTTCCGGAACGAGCGAATCGATTTCGGTCGTGCGGCGAAACTCGCTCGCTCCTGGCGGAATGGCAGAGGTTACGGAGGCGAGGGAGATGGCCGGGCGCATGCGCGCGACCGGTTTTTGCAGAGGTCACGCGGCGCAACGAGCGGCATTTCGGCGACGGCAGTTAATTGCCGGATTAATTTATTTCGGCACCGTGCCCGGCGGTAAACGCTCGTTGACTCGGAGCGATTCGACATAATTGACGCCTCCTCGGCGCGATTATTTTCTTCGGGCACTTCCGATATATCGCGCGTGGAAAAAAGACTCGGTTGCTACGGCACCGAGAAAAATTGTTTCGTTATTCCGGTAAAATGTTGATCGTTGATTATTTTTTTTTGCGGTGGCAAAAAAAAAATTAATGCTGGAGAGAAAGGAATAATTGGTGCGACAGCAAAAATGTTTTGTCTCTATATTAAGGAGGGTGTCTCGCTGCGCGTTGACTTCGCATAAGTTCTATAACAATAAGAGAAAATTGCAATGACTTTTTGATGGTGTAAAAATCTGAAGAAAATCATGTATGCTAAAGGTACTGAGAAGATTCATTTTGAATAATAATAATTGCAAAATGTTATTAACCAATTCATCAAAAAATTAATTCTTTAACAAATTACTCGGCAACAAAACTTTTTTTTCATGAAAATGATTCGTTTATTTTTCTGAATACGTATGATTTTTTTTCAGATTTTTAAGTGATCGTTGATTTTTGTTCTATAAAAAAAAAAAAATCAACGATTACTTAAAAATCTGAAAAAATTCATACGTATTCGGAAAAGTAAACGGATCATTTTCATATAAAAAAAAAGTTTTGTTACCGGGTTATTTGTTAACCAATTAATTTTTTGATGAATTTGTTAATAACATTTTGCAATTATTATTATTATGCAAAATTAATCTTCTCAGTACCTTTAGTATACATGCATGATTTTTTTTCAGATTTTTACATCATCAAGAAGTACTTGCAATTTTCTCATATTTTTGTTGAACTTATGCGACGTCAACGCGCAGCGAGACTCTCCTTAATGTAGTTATGTCGCGAAAGGCAATCTAAAGCAAAGCTGGGCAAAGTACTTAAAGTACATTGAACTTAATACATTATACTTAAAGTTTTGTGTACTTTATACGTTGCCAAATACTCGGTACTTTAAGTACTATGTACTTGTAGTATTAATAAAGTACTTTAAGTTCTTATAAAGTACTTTATATTGAAGGCTTTTACCGACCATTTGAATGAATAATTAGATCTTGAAAATCGGTCTTTTTATTACACTGCGCTTGCGCGAGACCTGGCAACATTGATCTTTAAATTGAGAATTAACATACTTAGATCAAGGATTAAATAATCAAACAGATGAGATAATCAGCTTACAAATAATCGGTTCAATCTAATTACGAAAATCTTCATAGGTACTCTATTATTTTTCTAATAATATTGATGTAGACAAAGTACCACATATAATTATTTTTTTATGTCATATAGACGTAATGTCTATGACTCCGGCGTACCGACATAGCTACCTTAACCCTTTGTGGCAGATTTTTTTTTTTCTTGTAATTTTGACTATTGCCAACGAATGATTATTTTTTGATAAAAAAGTGAGGAGAGGAAAGTGGGTCGAAAACGATCCGCTATGATTCGAAGGACTAAGTAGCCAAATCAGTTACAGTAATAAAATTCTTGCCGTGCCAGATAATTTTTTCTTTCTCCCTGTGGCGTAACCGCATTTCTGTCTGTCCCGTTTAAAAACGCAAGACTTCGGATCGCAGCAAAACTCGTATGTCTTCTGTATACACAATGTTGTTTTGGTATTGAATATCGAATTAATTCGGTCAGTGTTGCAATCACACGGATAAGAAAGCGTTTTTCGCATGAGTGGCGTGGACTATTTTATTTCGCAAGGTGTGAAAATGGGGGTTTATGCGAAGCGTGCGGAAATTGCCATTTTTGCACCGTATATATAAACCCGCCTTTTTATTTGTTTAAAGGCAAACCGCTATAGACAAACTTACACCCAGACCGTCAGCAAAAAAATTAATTGATCTTATTTCATTAATTAATAATTTTATTAAATTAATTGTTAGGGCTACGCTCATCAAAATCCGAGGATTTTAGATTTTAGATTTGTCAGGGAAAATTCGCAAAGACAATTCTCGGGTCCTCTGCCAAGGCCCACTCGGTGAAAATATACCCAGAGGCGAACGGTCGAACCGATTCTTAAAAATTATCGTACATCAATATGCAAACTCAAATAACAGGTCTTTATTAATCGCCGGCACGGGCAATTAATATCGAGAGAGAACGCCCATCCTCATCGTCCAAGTCGTTCTTCGGCACGTTGGAATATCGCTTTGTTGCCGTTGCAAAAAAAAAAGTTCTTATGGTAATAACAATAGTTATTTGCTCCCTCGCTCGACACATCTTTTTCGTAAAACCTTTCAGCAGATAATAATATCCATGGATGTTAATCGCACGGGGATAAATAAGGTTTGTTTATCCCCTGCTTTTTATCCCCCCCCCCTCCACCGGAGATACCGAGAGCTATAAATTAGGCTCGGAGTTCACATATTACTGTGTGCATATTTTTTAAATTATTTTATGGTTCGTATTATTAACTAATTGAAAATTGAAAAATTAACAAACATTTGCTGTCCGCAAACAACTACCATTTTTTACTTGTTCATTTTATAATTTTTTATTTGCTTAATGGTTCGTATTATTAACTAATCGAAAGTTGAAAAATTAACAAACATTTGCTGTTTGCAAAGAACTACCATTTTTAACATGTTCATTTTATAATTTTTTATTTACTTAATGGATCGTATTATTAACTAATAGAAAGTTGAAAAAATAACAAACATTTGCTGTCCGCCAAAAACCACCACTTTTTACTTGTCCATTTTATAATTTTTATTGATTTAATGGTTCGTATTATTAACTAATCAAAATCTGAGAAATTAACAAAAATTTGATATCCGTAAAGAACCACAATTTTTTTATTTGTCAATTTTACTATTTTTTTTGTTTCTTAACGAATCGCATTTTTAACTAATAGAAAATTGTAAAATTAACATGACAAAATTTACTGATGGATGTGGAAGTCATTTTGGAATATCGCTTTGTTGCCGGCACTTTGGAATATCGCTTTGTTGCCGTTGAAAAAAAAGTTCTTATGGTAATAACAATGGTTATTTGCTCCCTCGCTCGACACATCTTTTTCGTAAAACCTTTCAGCAGATAATAATATCCGTGGATGTTAATCGCGCGGGGATAAATAAGCTTTGTTTATCCCCTGCTTTTTATCTCCCCCCCCCCTCCCCCCTCCACCGGAGATACCGAGAGCTATAAATTAGGCTCGGGGTTCACATATTACTGTGTGTACTCGCGGGTGCCCGAGCGCCCAGTGAATGCGCCGACTGCGTGCAGGAATGCGGCATTCTTCAGGCACACTCGCGCCTGCATCCAGACCGGCTGAGCGCTGCGTCTCCGTTTTGTCTCTCCCAGAGCTTGCAGAATTCACTTTTATGCACTCGTCGCATCAGGGGCGCACACTCGTGCAAACTCCCTCGCACACTTGTTACGCGCGATGACGACTAACCAGTTGAAGAATCAATAGTGTGTGTCTTTCCCCGCTTCAACTTCTCGTAGACGGTAAGAAAGGAATTGAAAGATTAACAAACATTTTCTTTCCGCAAAAAAACACAAATTTTTTACTTGTTCTTTTTATACTTTTTTGTTTATTTAATGGTTCGTACTTTGAACTAACAGAAAGTTGAGAAATTCAGAAACATTTGCTGTCCGCAAGGAAACAAAATTTTTCAGTTGTTCATTTTATAATTTTTTATTGATTTCATGGTTCGTCTTAACTAATCGGAAGTTGAAAAATTAACAAACATTTGCCGTCCACAAAGAACCACTATTCTTTACTTGATCATTTTATAACTTTTTTTTATTTAATGGTTCGTATTATCAACTAATAGAAAGTTGAAAAATTAACAAACATTTGCTGTCCGCAAAGAACCACAATTTTTTGCTTGTTAATTTTACTATTTTTTTTTGTTCTTTAACGGATCGTGTTTTTAACTAATAGAAAATTGTAAAATTAACATGACAAAATTTACTGACGGATGTGGACGAAAAATGTTTGTTGAATGTATGATATTTTTTGATCGCTGGATCAACTTCGATCTGAACACAGACATATCCGGGTAGTGGGTTCCGTCGTGTGTTTTTCGCGTCGAAGTACCGTCCACCGAATCCTTGGTAGAAATTTCTACATTGTCTATATCTGTGTCCATGATATCTTTATTGTAGTTCAATTTTTTTTATTCTTGGAAATTAGAGTGCTTCACAAAATTTATGGAGCGAAAAGACGATAAAATGTACTTACAGTGGACACCCGGATAAGTGAATGTCCCGAGAGGCAATACGACCAGATACGTTAACTCCCTCACTACCAGTCCAAGTACTGGGCTTGTACCCGACCAGTGCAAAAATGTCCCTTTCGCAGCTGCCTAAACCAGGTGATCCTACACACTAACAAAAATGTCCACTTTTTACAACAACTTATTGTCCACAAACGTCCGCAATTTTTTATTTGTTAATTTTATAGTTTTACAAACAAAAGTACAAACTAAAATTGTTAATGACACGGCAAATTAAATGGACAGGGTTGGATATTCAAACCTGAACAAACGAATTCGTCACTTAGTTAACAAATATTATTTTTACGAAACTTCGTATTCCGATTTTACGAAATTATTTTTAATCTACTGTTTTAATGTTTTAATCGTCTTAAAGACATGCACAATACCATCTATAAGACATGTACATTACCAATGCACGCACACTCTTCCTCTCAAATAATGCCAGACAAGAAAACAAATAGGAGCTAAGTACACAGGCTGAAGAACTCCGGTCGATGACCCATTGGGCAGAGGAAAACATGAATGAAAAATTTGTAAATTCCCGCTTACTATGTAAACACTTTGGTCAATAAAATTCTTGTACTACGACTACAATATTAATTTTTGTTATTTTATTAACATTATATAAGTTGTAGAATTTTTTTATCGAGGCAACAAACGCGACCACATGTTGCATGAAAACATGAACGAAGAAATTAGTGAATTCCCGTTTACCATGTAAACATTTTAGCCAATAAAATTCTTGTACAACTACAATATTAATTTTTGTTATTTTATTAACATTATATAATTTGTAGATTTTTTTTATCACTTCAACAACAGCGACCATATATTGCATGAAAATATGAACGAAAAATGAGTAAATTCCCGTTTACGATGTAACCATTTTGGCCAAAAAAATTCTAGTACTACTACTAAAATTTTTTTTCTATAATAAAATATTAATTATTAGAGGGCTGAAGGACTCAGGTCAATGGCTCTTTGCCAAAGTGTATTATCAACATACGAATAAAACTAATATAAGGAAACACTTGTACAAAAATTGTTAAGCACTGGCAATAAATCTCTTTTCTTCTACTATTAATAATTGTTATTTTATTAATACTACATAATTTGTAAAAAATTTATTGTGGTAACGAATGCGACCACTTGTTGCATGAAAACATGAACGAAAAATTCGTAACTTCCCGTTTGCCATGTAAACATTTTAGCCAATAAAATTCTTGTACTACTACAACATTATTAATTTCAGTTATTTTGCTAGAACTATATAATCTGCAGAATGTTATCGAGGCAACAAATGCGACCACATGTTGCAAAGGGAAGTCGCGTTCCGTCTCTCCACCGGGCAGGTGTCGGGGCTGTGCAAGAAGGTAGTCCTTAGCGTTATCTGTCAGCATTTTATTAGCCTGCCTCTTGGTGTTAACTTATCCGGTCGTCGACTGTGCATCCTGTGCAAGGGACAACGGGTCGGAAGCAACTTATACCCACCTTATAACCACCGTACACAAGGGTAGAAACGCAATCGTGACGCGCTCGAAAAAAAATGAGATTCATCGGTCTGACTCGTACCGATACGGCCGCTTCTCCGCTTACCCTTCGGTCTCGGGGTAATTACTTAACCTCGCCTTTAAATTCTCGATGTACGTGCGCACCCCGACCGGTAGACAAACAGGCAGGTATATCCATCCACGCACGGCGCGCCGTGTCTCTCCGAGCCGTACGGGAGGGAGAGGAGCAAACAGGAAGAGGCCAATCTGTGCACGCTCTCGAAGAAGCTCTTGAATCAAGAGCTGATGCTCCCGAGAGTGCAATAATAATAATAATAAAAATAAAAATAAAAATAAAAAAAACGAAGCTTTATGAGAGCGAAAGAGTTTCTCCAATCACGAGCCTCCCGCCGGTAATTCCATCCTCCCGTTCGCCCCGTTTCTCCGGTAACGTTATTCGAACGGAAGCCCAGCTCGGAGTCTCCGTGTATCGAATCGATCGAAGTTTCTATTATATTGTACGGGATTAAAATGATAATTCTAGCGAGACGACTTTCTTTCGGAGATTTATCAAAGAAAACGACCGCTGCCGGTTTGTTATTATGAGCGCGAGCGAGTAGAGGTCAGTGGAACGTGGGCTGCCCGTGGCGAGAAGGAAAACCGTTAGGTTCGTTAGAAATTAGTCGCTCGCCTGCGCCGCCGCCTCTCGCCCGGCGAGCCGGAGAGAGCGAGTTATTGCGCGCGAAATGCACAACGAACCGTTTTACGAGGACGAGAATCGACTGACGATGTATTAAGGAAAATGACAATGTATCGCGGTCCGTTAATCTCAGTGTATAGCATACAGCAGTGTCTGTGTGGAATTGCGCCTGTCGAAGAGAATTGTTACGTCGCGTTTTCTGTCTTCGTGAATTTATTGACAACTTTATACGTTTTATTGTTTAAAATATTGTAAATGTAAAGTACCGGACTGGAAGTCTTTATAGAAAAACTGGTACATTAAATTTAATGAGGAATTTCTTTGGAAAAATTAATGCACTTGTACCGCGAAATTGAAGGTATAATTGATAAAGGTAAAGTGTTTCTAAAGTTTTTAACAACGAACCGTTTTACGAGGACTCGAATCGACTGACTATGTATTAAGGAAAATGACAATGTATCGCGGTCCTATAATCTCAGTGTACACCGTACAGCAGAGCGGAATTGCGCCAGTCCGAAGAGAATTGTCACGTCGCGTCTCATGTCTTCGTAGTAACGAGTTTATTGAAAACTTTATACATTTTACTGTTTAAAAAAAATTGTAAATTTTATGTACCGAGCTGGAAGTTCTTAAGCAAAAATTGGTACATTGAATTTAATGAGGAATTTCTCTGGAAAAATTAATGCATTTGCATCGCGAAATTAAAGGTAATTGTTAAAGGTGGAGTATTTCTAAAGTTTCTTATATGGATACATTAATTTTTCATCACAATTGTGTATCAAATGTAATATACCAATTTGTGGACAAAAACTTCCAGTATCCAGGAGATTAAATTTTATATGCATTTTTTTATCTATTGCTTATTCCAGTTTTTTCCCGTGAAAAGAAATTATATCGACGGCTTAATGTCAAAATCGCGAACGGGCGGCATATTTACATCTCTACTACTCACAACTCTACCAGAGAACATCTCGCCCCAAACTTCTCTGTCCGAAAATAAGTCTACTGGATAATAACTCTACATTTTCTACTAACTTGACATTTGGAAGTTTGACGATTCGGAAAAATGACGTTCGGTTAAATGACGTTCGGTTAAATGACGATTCAGAGAAATGACGTTCGGCCAATTACTATTTCCGAAGAGTAACGATCGATTGGTCGAATGAACAACGATCGATTGGTCGAATGAACAACGATCGATTGGTCGAATGAACAACGATCGATTGGTCGAATGAACAACGATCGGTTGATCGAACGAAATAATTGCCGTAGTAAGTAAAGAAAAATTCGATTCGACGACCTGTTAGTTCGATCAACGAGGTATTCCTTTCGATCAACCAGACATTTGTTTCGCCATCCGTAAGCACACATTTTGTTGATTTAATTGATTTTTTTTCTCCCTGCGGGTTGGGAGTACGGTATGACCGAAAAAACTGCGGTTGGGCAACTGATTGAAAATCATCATTTTTGGTCCCGCACAATGTCACATTTTTTTCTCCATGTTCTTCCGTTTATTTGGTGAATAAACCTCCTTTACGATTTCCGTCTACGACCTATATACGGCACTAAAAATTTGTTAAGCAGAGCAGTTTTGTCCTATTTGCAACTTTTAACAATTTATTGCTTCGAATCTATGGGTTATAGAGTAAAATTGCATAGAACCTTTTCGACTCAAAATTGACCAACGTATACGAAAAAAATACCCGAAGTGAAAAAAAATAACTAATTTTGTTAATAAACAATTGCGATTGGCAATTAAACGACTGGGATTTCCGCAAAACACCTTATATATTCGTGACCGGGGGGTCAAAATCTATTGAATCCAACAAAGTTATTCCGGCGCCCTCGGATTGCATACAGAACCACGTCTGGCGTGTGGAATAAGGGCTTTAACTGAGTCACACAATACGTCCTGCTTTTTCATGAACGCAGCAAAGTATTGAAACAGAAGTGATTCATTCCTATCGCTAAATAACCATAGCAGTTGATTCGACGTTTAAATTATAAAAAAGCAGCGATTCAAGGTCTTCCTTTGAACAGTAGGTCATATTTCCGGTAGCATTCGAAATTTCGTGGGTAGCTGGCGTGGAATGTGAATGATCGAGGAGCCAAAACGGTCGAGTATTGTGCGGGACAAACAGTTACGCTAACACGAACCCGACATATAAACACGTCGACCTACGCGAGTAGCCTGCAATGAATTTTATTTTGATTTTCTTTTTTTTTTGTATTAAAAAAAAAAATGTTGGTATATGAATTTTACTTACTTAGTATGGTCTTAAAAATGTTATTTGCTTATTTTATTTATTTACGTGGATGAATCAGTGTGAATTGAGGAGCACAGCCGCGTACACATAACAGTCGGTTTATAGATATCATTTTCGGGTCAGTAGAACGTGATAATTTATTTGTTGACGAAACCAGAGGCTTTCACCGTATGTAACGGTTTCGAGGTCTATATGCACAAAAAAAGTGTTCTGCAGTAGTGATTGACAAAAAGTTTCACATTTGGCAGAGTTTCCGTTTTACCTCACAATTTCGTTTTCATTTTCAAGTACCGAAAAATTGCCTGGGTTTTCCGATTTGTTTCATCCGCAAATGGTGTTTATTGGCTTCATGCAGTGTCGTCCAATTAAAACTAAAAAACCGCAACAGAAAGCGTCAAACGATATCCAATATTTCTGTAAAAAAAAAATTCGTATGGAATTTAATGTACAGTATATTTAATACTCTAGAAGGACTTTTAATAACCTACTTAATTTTTACCATAAAATTACTTCAATTCCAATAATTTAATTAATTTCAGTGTCAAACTATTGTAACGACCGCGCGGATGAATAACGCGCGTAACGTTCCGCGGAAATAAGAGTAAGACCGATTATAAGAAAGAACGAAACTTGGGTTAGTTTATTAATTCGAAATCTGTTGTAGTATCGTGCGTCGCACGTCAGTTCGTATTCAAGTCCCGAATCAGACTGACTGTCAATTCTAAGATCGAAGTGAAGTCCATCGTCTGTACGTCCGTCAAATGTTGTACCGTCCGAGCGGTCCTTCAAGACCGCTTACCGAGAACAATCGCGTACGATATTCGTTACACTATATTAATTTATCTATCATATCTATACATTAAATTTACTTTTTTTATATTCCTATTCACTGCATTTTTAATTAAGATTCCAACGTATATTTTGTTATAATTTTTGTTCGCGTTGGATTCTATGGGTTCACTAAAGACTGCAAGGGAATATCGCGCCACCGGAGATGAGATATTAATTTCTGTCGCTCAGACGCTGAAACATAAACACGCAATCTCAAAAAAAAAGTACTTATGACGCAACAGGACCCTGTTGCGGCAAATGGATTGTCATGTCCAGCAAATTTAATCCTCGCAGCATTATATAAAATTCTCTTGCAACAGACGGAATAAAAAGAAAATTGTTGAGCCGCTAATGTTCAAATAAGTAGTTTCATTATTCGAGATATTTGTCGGTCGTTTTTCACAACTTTTACACATAAAAAAATGCAGCTGCAACAGATCCGTCGAATGTTTTATTACTAACCAATTAGTGTATTTGCCACGTTGACAAAGCTGCGTGACCGGGAAAATCGGGAAAAGTCAGAGAAAAAAAATTCTTGGTCGGGGGATTAGGGAAAAGTCAGGGAATTTCAAAATTGGTCATGGAAAAAGTAAATTGTCGCTGAACCTTCTATAAATAAATAAGAATCACATAAAACTGAGCCTTAAAAAAAAGAATTGGGAACATTTTGAAAAAAGAAAAAAAATATAATTAAATATGAATTCAATAATAAGACATTTTCATTATCATTAATTTTTAAAAAATACGTTCCGCTAGAACTTTCGTCAGGGAACATTTTTAATTGGTCATTGAAAAGTCACAGATTTTTTTTCCGGGGCAAAACGGCCACCATGGTGACTCCTCGTAGAGGTTTTAAGATCGTAAGGCTGGCTTACAAAATTCGACCAATGAACAGTTTCGATTGGTCGAATCCGATCCGACGATTCGACGGATTTCCGTCGTTTGTACTTCCGTCGCTGGTGCGTCTCTCGCGCTGACCCGGATTCTTTGAGCCTGATGCAGCAGTGGAATTTCTCCCGAAAAAACCCACATTTCATCGAGTCCTCTCACCCACAGAACCGAAAAAAAAAAAAAAAAAAAAAAAAAAAAAAAATGCCGTAGCTTCGACGATTCGGCGTTATTGCAGGCCAGTGACGTAGCTCGGTGGAATTTGTAATGAAGCAGCGGTAATACGAAGGCATACAACCAGTCGACTGCGCGGGTATGGTACGGCGAACGGTGAGCCGGGGACAACAAGGTCGTGGCGGAGTTGTGGAACGTCCAGTGACCGGTGACTCGGCGGGATTTCGCACGACCAACTCT
The DNA here is from genome assembly GCA_030522725.1 of Ichneumoninae sp. B BG-2022a. Taxonomy (NCBI): domain Eukaryota; kingdom Metazoa; phylum Arthropoda; class Insecta; order Hymenoptera; family Ichneumonidae; species Ichneumoninae sp. B BG-2022a. Next base: position 12,901 of record JAPYZD010004353.1, read on the forward strand.
CTCATCGTCGTATAACTGCCTCTATGTACCTCGCCGTCAATGACCTCCTCCCCCATGTACAAGTACACACCTAGGTACACTGGGAAAAACGAAATGGTTGGATTAAGCAAACGCGGCAGTGACATACGTTCAAAGGTGTAGTGAGGATCGGGGGCAAGATGGGCTAGCGAAAAATCAGTCTAAGGCGGGGCGAAATGGCCCACCCTAAATAAGCTAAAGGACCCAGTTTATGACACTCATGGTTGCTACGGACCTGGAAAACCTGGAAAACCGGGAAAAGTCACGGGATTTGTTGGGAGCTGGAAAAGTCAGGGAAACGTCATGGAATTTTTTTTTAAACCCTGGGAGTTTTTTGAATCTGATGTTTCGCGTTCAAGTCCGTACTGCACGACATCTACATTTCCTCTTTCGGCAAACTTGTCGACTATATACAGCATATATATGACTGTGAACTGAGTTTAATATATTAACAATCATTGTATATTATATTTTACGTTATTTGGAATTGTCCTTCCCTACTCTAATGGTCAGACTGAAAAAATTAGATTCTTGCTCTGGAAAACCGGGAAAAGTCAGGGGATTCCAGTTGGAGAATTTTGTGGCAACTATGACACTTCTACGCCGCTTTCTCACTTTAAGTGTGTGAAGTCATAGGGATAAAGAAGGAGGACCAAGCGCCGCAGTTTGTGGGCCCCCGACCGCGCGCTACCCATTGGCTGCATATCAAATGGTGGGGAGAGCCGACTATGCTAGAGGTACCCCTGTCATAAACTGGGTCCGTGTCAGAAACTGGGTCCTTTATATTAAGACAACGAGAAGGCTGCAACGGCGGATTATTGGCGCATGAGCACTACTGAGAGGTAGAAGTAGTAAAACTAAAAATGTATGGCACGGAGAAAAAAAAATTGTTGGGACAAGAATTTTGTTACCACAACTGATTTACCTGGCTAACATAGGGACAACAAAATATTTTGCTGTGGCAGCAAACATTTTGCTGTGGCAGCGAACATTTTGCTGTGGCAGCAAACATTTTGCTGTGACATCAAATATTTTGCTGTGGCAGCAAACATTTTGCTGTGGCAGCAAACATTTTGCTGTGGCAGCAAACATTTTGCTGTGGCAGCAAACATTTTGCTGTGGCAGCAAACATTTTGCTGTGGCACCAAACATTTTGCTGTGGCACCAAACATTTTGCTGTGGCACCAAACATTTTGCTGTGGCACCAAACATTTTGCTGTGGCA
>JAPYZD010004354.1:0-14005 GCA_030522725.1 Ichneumoninae sp. B BG-2022a
GGAAAATATATTGTTTAATCGAGGAAAATATATTGTTTAATCGAGGAAAATATATTGTTTAATCGAGGAAAATATATTGTTTAATCGAGGAAAATATATAGTTTAATCGAGGAAAGTATATTGTTTACTGGAGAAAAATCTATTATTTAATCGTCGCTAAACGGCCGAGAAAATCGGTAACGATCTTAACGCGAAAGTAAAACGCGGAGTGTCGACTTCGCAAGAACTTGTTTTTCTCCCGCAGAAAAATACATCCAAGGATTGTGAAAAATACGAACGAAGTATTATCGGTCTAAGTGAATGAGCCAAGAGATTGAAGATTCTATGAAGCGAAGGAGAAGAAAAAAGAAAATCTAAAAATAGTAAAATCACGGAAAAGGAAACCGTGAAGGAGCTAATCGCGATCCCAGCGAAGATCTAGCGAATATCCGGTAAAGACAAGGTCTTGACCGAACCGATTGGCGTCGCACGGGCCGGCGCTTGTCGTCTCTTCCTCTTATTTCGTTCGTTACAAATGAACGGAGCAAACGATACGCCGCGCAAGTGAACCGATAAGTGGAAGAAGGTGCACGGCCGGCGGGCGGAGGGTTATAAAGCGACACGAGGCCAGTGTCCGTCATCAGTTGTTGATAAACCGCACGCAGCGCAACTTATCGCTATCGCCTTCCTTCGAGAAACGTTCGCAATAAAAAAAAATTAATTTTAATAATTAAAAAGCTGCGAAGTTGAAACTTTTCGATCTTCGCGCTATCGTCTCGTTTAACGTGAAAATCCGAAGAAAAAATAATAATATAAAAATACATATAATTAAAAACAAGGACATTTAACATTTTAAACATTTTTCTGTATTTTTTAAATCTTCTAAATTTTTCTAAGTTTTGTTCTAACGTTCGCAATAATTTTATTTTTTATTGAATAAATAAAAAGCTGCGAAGTTGAAACTTTTTGATCTTCGCATTATCGTCCCGTCCGATGTGCTTCGAAGCCGGAACCAAAAGGCGATAAAAAAAATAATAACCAAAAAGATATTACTAATAAAGGAAATTTAAGCTTTTTTAAAGGTTTTAAATTTTTCTAGAATTAGAAAAATTAAATAAAAATCTTTTTAAAAAAGCCAAGAAAAACGTTCACAATTTTTTTTTGTTTCTCTTACAATAAACAAAAAGCTGCGAAGTTGAAACTTTTGATCTTTTTAGTCGAGACCACGTAATAATAAAAAAAACTTAATAATAAAAAAAAATATTTAAAAAAAGGACATTTAACATTTTTTAAGTTTTTAAAATATTTCTAAATTCGTAAAAAATTAGATAAAAATCTTAAACAAAAAAAAAACCAAGAGGCTGGTCGACCTCTAAAAATCATCGTCTCCGTGCACCTGCCTTGGGACTGCCAGCAGAGAGTCTTGATAGCCGGGAACGTGTATCTCGGTCCGAAGGCGCTCGGTCGAGCAGCGCTGATTGAATAAACGCTCGTGAGCGATCAACAATCGAGACGGCGATTGCATACATAAAAAAAGAGTGTAAGCATCAACGTATGTGCGTGGAGGAGAATCGAATTCGAAGGAGCGATCGGTATCCGCGCGGAAGTAGTTCGAGCCGTGCTGGGTCAGACGAGTCGGCGACGAGTGGACCAGCGAGGGGGAAGCTCGGGAAGTTCTGATATCGACGGAGCGCGAGAGAATTTTCGAGGATCGGATCGGAAACGCGGGAGGAAGCCGACGATGCAACGACGATCGGCACCTTGTTGATCATCGTTGCCGCTAGTGTCGGTCCGGCAAGCGAGCTGCTCGTAGCGTTGTTCTTCCTCGATGCACCTCGAGTGCTCAAACTTCCGCGAGAAGTTTCTGCTCAGGCGGCAGAAAATTCGCACCCGAAACGGATTGAAAAATTTTCACTTAATCGAACCATAAAAACTTGCATAATCGAACCACAAAAACTTGCTTAATTGAACCACAAAAACTTGCTTAATCGGACCATAAAAATTGTGTTACTATAACCATAAAAATTTACTTAATGGAACCAAAGAATTTACTTAAACGAACCATACAAATTTGCTTAATCAAACCATAAAACTTTACTTAATGGAACCATAAAATCGGCAGGTGTCAAGAAGCTTGAGAAAATCTCGTGTGAAGGTGCAATTTCGCGAATTTCGCAAATTTCTCACGGTAGAGAAAAATAATAATTTCACTGAAGCGCCATTGTTAATTTATTATGGGACATTTTTTTGGGAACGAAAACACGGAAGGAAGTTTGACGACCATCGTCGCCGTTAGTGTCAAACAGTAAATAAATTGAGCCCGAACGCGATTGTTTATTTTCATTTCTTTTACTATTAGACATGCAAGAGGTTGGAGCACGTGAACTTCATCGCGTCCTCAAACAGTGAAAAAAAATTGATGTCAATATTGATAATAATTAATACCGGAAGTGTGTCATTTTTTTTACAATTTTTTTTACGTTAACCGGATAAAAAATGAATGGAGATATTCCGAAAAAGGACGAGCCGCTGACACCGGAAAGCGGAGACGACCAGAAACTTCTGCCTTTCAGGAGCATCGCGCCGATCGTCGTATGCAAAGCTCCGAGGAGCCCGAATCCTTCCGTCAGAAGCAGGTATATCATGTAATGACTCGGAAATTTATTTAAAAAAAAAAAAATTGTACATTACGAGAAAGTAATGTACTATAGTACATTACTAGTAGGAAGAAAAAGTTTTTCGTACTAGCATCGTAATGTACCATTATTTCACTCGGTGCGTAAAACTCCCATTTTCGTATAATAAAATTCTGTACGATACTCGTGCAAAAAACGTTTTCTTGACTCGCGTGACTGCAACACTCGCCTCCAGCTCGTGCAGCAACCTCACACTCGTCAAAAAAAGTTTTTCGCACTAGTATCGTAATGTACCATTATTTGACTCGGTGCGTAAAACTGCAATTTTCGTTAAATAAAATTCTGTACGATACTCGTGCGAAAAACGTTTTATTAACTCGCGTGATTGCGACACCCAGAAAAAAAATTTATTTGACGGCCACCGTTTATTTGGTTCAAGTAAAATATTAATTTCATGTAAATAAATATTTATTTAAATCAAATAAATATTTTACTACAACCAAATAAACGGTGGCCGTCAAATAATTTTTTTTCTGGGTGAACACTCGCCTCCTGGTCGTGCAGCAACCTGACACTCGTCAGAAAAAGTTTTTCGCACTAGTATCGTAATGCACCATTATTTCCCTCGGTGCGTAAAACCGCAGTTTCACACCGAGTGAAATAAATGATTTTTTTCGCCTCTTTAACAATATTGTTGAAACGTTGGGTCGGAGACGCAATGCGACAGTATCGCGACGCTTGTCGATAAACACTGTAGGCTACCGGGGAATTCACATCGATATTTCTTCTCGAGGTGGTATATCGTTAGCAGTTTGCACTAGCGCAACGATAATTTTTCATTCCACCTGGACATTAATTATCCCCGCCGATAGGTGTGGGACGTGCGCGAAGTGTATTGCGTTTCAAGATCGCCCGGTGCGGTTCAGGCTGCCGGACAAATCGCTCGAGCGTCTGTGTAACAAAGGAGCAAATTCTTTGCATTTGCAATTACTGTCATTCGCCGATGAAATATCGATGTGTTTGCTGATAGCGGAAGCGCCGAAGCTTACATGGTCTTCACACGATATCGCCAATATCGCCATCATTCGACACCCAATATTCACCCCTTTCTTGAGTGAAACCAAAAAAAAATGTACCAAAGTATCAATTTTTTTTTTATAAGTAAAATCTATTTTTTATTTTTTATTCTTTACCCACAATTGTCATTCAATATTTTTAACAATAATATTCATCCCTTTCTACAGTGAAGCAAAAAAATGTGCCAAAATAAATGTTGCTTTTTAATTAGCGAAATTCATTTTGGGATCCCAATTTTTTTTTTTTAACTTCCATTATAATTTTATTTAAGCGATTAATATTTTGATGAAACAAAAGTGGTTTTTTTTATTCGGTGCATTTTTTTATTACACAAAAAAAAAAATTTGAACCAAAGCTACTCGATGTCTCTCGAGCTTTCGTCATTAATTCGAGACTCTGATTCACTTATTCATATTTATGAATATCGTCGATAGGTCGAATCGGCCGCGTGGGACGTTGATTAATTGACCGGGCACCGCGACACGGGAAGATAATGCGAGCGCTTACGCGGTTTTTTTTCCATGAAAAAAAAAAACTCGTACGCTTTATCTTCGAGGAGATTATGCGATTCGTAGAACAGCAAAAAAAACCTTATAAACGATAACGTTAAGCAGTTTCGATGAAAAAAAAACATAAAAAATTCTGAGACATTGAGATAGCACAGAAAATGCTGAATGAGAAATCGCCGAGGAAATGATGCGAGTTCTCGAAGAAGTCGTTGCAAAAGACACAAAATTTTGATCCATACATAGAAGAAAAAAACGTCACAGTATGGCCTACACGTGCTGTGTGGAATCGTCGACTGATTTACACCCAGCGACAAATATACGTAACACGTTAGGGGGTGATAATGACTGTTTATGTGTTGCGTAGCCAAAACGGCCGTGAAGTTCAACGAGAGCTTGAGAGACGGTCCGGAGGAGCTGCTCCGGAGAGTTCAATTGCGGCCAGGCTGCTGTAACCTTAGGACCGATTTTTTGTATTATTAATTTTTGTTATTGATTGATTCTGCTTTGGTAAAAAAATTGCGATCATGGCGGTCTCTTGACGTGTTCACACGCTCGGTTACACCCTCGTTCGTCTTTCCGCGAGAGGCATCGATGAATTTGCATAGAGGCTTTTTCTGAAAGTTGTTTTTTCAAAAGTCAGTGAACTGAAGAAAATTGAGTCGACAAATTGAAGGAAATTAATCGAGTTTTGTTGTCGTTGTTATTGTAATTTTTTTATCAAGATAGTGATGGGGTGGGAAAAACGTGTTGTCATTAAATGCGATTAAATGCGAAGACGTCCCTCGTGAGTAATCTTTTCGGCCCTATTTATTTATTTATTTATTTATTTATTTATTTATTTATTTATTTACTTACTTATTAACTATTTATTTACTAACCCTTTTGGAGACAATATTAATATACCGTTCAAACGTAATTATGGCACTTGGGAGAGTTGTGCACTCGTACATAGGGGAGAGTGGGGCAAAACGGAATAGTGAGGGAAAAACTCAATTTTCCAATAACTTTTGGATGCCCCATTTTGTCCCAACGATACCATCCGGATTTTCAACCCCGTTTTGTCCCACGTACTACCATCGCCACCATCCAAAAGTTATTGGAAAATGACACTTTGTCTCATTATCCCGTTTTGCCCCGCTCTCACCTATCGACTCCCTAATCGTTATCAGTAGTAGTAGTAAAAGACATTCATTGACCTCCCATAGAATGCCAAATCTTTTTTTCTTTGGAATCCATATTTTTCACATAATGCCATATAGTGGGCTAATAGGCCATAGACCGAAGTCCTTCAGCCAGGGTGCGGTGCTTTATAATTTGACAAACAGTGCAAATTTCGTAATGTTAGTTGAAAACAAACAAAACTCTTAAATATTCACGTACACAGTAAAACAGTAAACTTCTTTTCATGTTACTTTTACGAAAAAAATCTTGTCCATTTTACAACAATGTCCGTCAATTTTACAAATATTTTTTGTGTCGTTTACAACAAAATAATTGTGGACGTTTATGGACAAAAAAGGTTTGTTAAATGTACAAATCTTTTTACTGTGTATTATTGCTTTTATTGCCTCTTTCAATTGGTTTAATATTTGGCTCAGAGATGACGTTGGAAGTTTGCGTTTTCCGCGGATTCCCGGAGGGTTCGTGGTGCAAAGAGGGGTTCGAAATGCTCTTCAGCAAATTTCGTGCTGAGCATTTTTCAATAATGGGATGCACTCATGTTTTAGCCTAAAGCTAATCGTTATCAACAAAAATAATATTACGTTGGAAGAGAACAAAAAATGAATTTTTATTATTACTATTTTTATTATTATTATTATTACCAAAAAAATGTAATCATTGAATGTTTCTTCGCCGGACAGAGATTGGTCGAAAATTGAGATCAATAAAAAAAAAATTATTAATTTTTTAAATGTTTAAACGACTGGATTTATCTTCGACGGACTTCTCGACATGGCGAAGTGCAACAATTCGCTGATCGATTTGCCGTAGTTTTGACGTAAAGATAAAACGGTTGTGTCTCTCCGGAGATGACGGGGCTTGAACATACTTCGTACGTCGGCCCGAATGCTCCGGCGGGTTCGTTCATGTTTTCACATCTTATCAGAACGACCGTATTTAATGTCACACCTGTACGAGAGCGGCGAATATTATTTACCGTCGGTCGGTACGGGCTTGAGGAAGGTTCGAGATGATAAATTTACGACGGGACGCTCGAGCGAAGGCGTTCGAAGGTCGGGGTTTTTAATGTGTGAGATAACGACTCGTATCTCACACATTTCAGTCGTACAAACAGCGTACGACTGAAACGTACCAAGTCGTCACAGGATCGAACTGTGTATCAACGTCGCTCGATGTTTCTATTTAAAACCGAACAAAAAAACGTCGATTTTTCTTTTGTGCAAACAAAAATCGTAGCCATAATTGGCTCATTGTTGGACTTTCGTCATTATTCGAATCTCGTTGCACGATGACAATTCTTTTTATTTCTTTATGATTGTCATTTTTTTTTTTTTGTTTTGAAAAACGAGAAACAAAGGACGTCATCCGATTTGCAATTCAATGCGACATTGTTCGATTCACTAGAGGGCATTGTCTCGATGTTCCTGCATGCTGTTCAGAATCGCATTCAGAATTTTAAGAAAAAAAATTTTAAGTGACTACCGACAAATGTTCGAATTGTGTCTCGATACAGTAAGCTTTGTCTAAATACCGCGTGACCAAAACCAACGGAGCGTACTTTCCTGTGACTTGACACGAGTCAATTTCGAATAATGAATCTATCGTCCGTTTTATTCCCACGTCAACGTCCCAATAAAAAATTCACCCCAGAAGAAAAAACAGAAAAAGTATCGATTATTTCATATGCAACAAAAAAATTATATCGCTCTAGCTCCGCTTTTTTCTGTCCCAACTGTCCAGGAGCAAATTTCGGATTTCCATTGGCTAGCAAAGTTGGGCTTATAAAAATAAGTTTAAGACATTTCATAAATTTCTCAATCTTCCAAATTTAGGTATTTAAGAACACAAATTTAAGACGTCTCTTAAATTTCTTAATCTTGTAAATTAAAAAATTTAAAAATAAACATTTAGGACATTTTGTGAATTTCTTAATTTTCCAAGTTTACGAATTTAAGAATACAAATTTAAGACGTTTCTAAACTTCATGCCTCTCTAAACCCGCCTTCTTTTCCTTCCCAAATAACCAGGAGCAAATTTCGTTCGAGTTTTCATTGGCTAGCAAAGTTGGACTTATAAAAATAAACTTAAGACATTTTTAAAATTTCTTGCTCTTCAAAATTTAAGAATATAATAATAGAAATCTAAGACATATCTTAAATTTCTTAACCTTCCAAATTGAAGAATGTACGAATACAAATTTAAGAAGTTTCCAAAAAGCATCTCTCTCTAACCGCCTCTTCTCTGTCCAAAATCCCCAGGAGCCGTTACAGAGCGGGCCCGGTGCGAAAGATCCGTCGTCGCGCAGTTCTGAAGAACGGCGAGTGCAACGTTCTCCAGTCGAGGATATCGCGCCGTTCGTTGCGTTTCCTCCAGGACATCTTCACGACGCTGGTCGACACGCAGTGGCGTTGGACGTTGCTGTGTTTCTCCTTGAGTTTCGTCCTGTCATGGTTGGGTTTCGCGGTGATATGGTGGCTGATAGCCTTCACCCACGGTGACTTCGACGAGAAGCACATGCCAGGCGTTCAGATCCAGAACGGTTGGACGCCGTGCGTCTACAACATATTCTCCTTCACGAGCTGCTTCCTCTTCTCCATCGAGACCCAGCACACGATAGGCTACGGCAGCAGGTCGACGACCGAGGAGTGTCCCGAGGCGATCTTCGTCATGTGCGTCCAGAGCATAGCCGGAGTGATGATCCAGGCCTTCATGGTCGGAATCGTCTTCGCCAAGATGAGCAGACCCAAACAGCGAACCCAAACTCTGTTGTTCTCCAGAAACGCTGTGATCTGCCAGCGCGACAGCGAACTCTGCCTCATGTTCCGGGTGGCCGACATGCGAAAGTCGCACATAATCGGCGCCACGGTCAGGGCCCAGGTGATCCGGACCAGGACCACCAAGGAGGGCGAGACTCTCTCGCCGAACCAGCACGAGCTCGACGTCGGCACCGACGGACAGAACGGCAACCTCTTCTTCATATGGCCGACGACCATCCTTCACAAGATCAACGCCGACTCGCCGTTCTTCAACATGTCGGCCGAAGACATGCTCACCGAGCGGTTCGAGGTCGTTGTCATCCTCGAGGGCACCATCGAGTCCACCGGGCAAACCACCCAGGCGCGGTCCAGTTATCTGCCGCAGGAAATCCTCTGGGGACACAGGTTCGAACCCATGGTCTGCTACTCCAAGGAACGCCAGGGATACGAGGTCGATCACTCGCTGTTCAACAGCACTGTCCAGGTCGACACACCTCTTTGCTCCGGACGCGAGCTGGCGGAATTCTACAGGGTTCAGGACGATCTTCGTCATGGAACCGGTAGGTGGAGTTTAGGAGCGGGCAGACCGGGAGGAGGTTTTTTTATTTGTTTGAAAGGGCTCGCTTGTGAGGAAGGACCGATCTATCGATTTTGTGGGGTTTTTTTATTTTGGGCTCAGGATCGATTGTACTTGGAGCGGAGATATTCGTGGCTTTACAGTGAGAAAAAGAATTGGTTGAATTAAGCAAATGCGCGGTGAGATACGTTCCAAGGTGTATTTTGTTGGTACGACAAAAATGTTTGTTTCAGTCAACGTATTTTGAATAATTTGAAGCAAATAGTCGTTTAACAAAGCAATGCTTTATTTTTACTAAACAAATAACAGCTTTGAACGTATTTCACCGCGACTTTTGGTTAATCCAACCAATTTATTTTCTCATTTTTTTTAGTGCCCTATCGCGAATTTTTAGAAGAAAAGGTAGAACGATTCTGCACAAATTGCAATCATCACAAAGACTATTGGTTTTGTCTATCTATAGTTCGGCTTGGATTGTTTCCCCGAAAATACGTGTGATAAAATTTTTGGCTTTGTCAAATTTCAAGCGAAGTCTTTTAATTTGAAGAAAAGGTAGAAATATTTTGCACAAGTTACAATAATCGAAAAGACCATAGACCCTGCCTATCGATAGATTGGCTCAGATTAATTTCCTTAAAAACCCTGTGATAAAATTTTTTTGAAAGCAGATTTCAATTGAATTAAAAAAAGGTAGAATTATTCTGCACAAATTGCAATAATCAAAAGCCCATTGGACTCTAATTATCCATAGATTGGCTTGGATTATTTGCCCTAAAATTGGCGACATGGAATTTTTGTCTATTTCACTTTGAGTCGGAAGGGCTGAATTTAATAAATTAACTAAATCGGCTGTGTGATTAAGAGAAGCGGGTTGTCCGAAGAGACGCGAATCCTTCGCTGACTCAGCTCTCAATTGATATTCTAGATAGTGCAATTACGACACCGCGGCTTGCATTTGCAAATCGATACGTTGGAAACGCGCTGCGAAGCTCCTCCTCGGGAATCGATTCGAGAACCGAGCAGGATAATATATGTGCAGCCTAGATACCTGCGTAATTTGCATGTCGCGCTGTCTCTGGCAATTGCAATGTTATTTTCTTTGCTCGATGGTACGAACTGTGTGAGGTTTCGCGTCTAGGCTGATTAGCAGCAAAGAAAATACAGCACGAGTTTGCACTGTTGATTATAGTGAAAGCTTGTGGGAATTGATCGGCGTCGGGCGATCGAGTTCGCTGTCGATAAACATTTTCACGTTTCCAAACCGTTTACCCTAATCGATATCCCGAACTGGCGATTAACACACGCATGCTCACTCGCTACTTAGATTGTCACAGTGCTTAGACACGCTTCACATAATCCCACGTGTAGCTTAGGTCCGTCTTCTGGACACATGCTTTTCCCAAATTCTTCGCTCGTTCGAGTTTTCACTGGGTAGCAAAGCTGCACGAATCAAAATAAATTTAAGACATTTCTTTAATTTCTAACTTTAGAAATTTAAGAATACAGATTGAAGACGTTTTGTAATTCTTTATTAAAAAATTTAACACTACAAATTTAAGACATTTCTTAAATTTTCTTAAATTTAAGAAATATCTTAAATTCGAAAATATTTCAAAAATTCGAAAAAAGTCTTAAATTTTTGCAATGTATATTGTAAAGTTGTCCAACTGTGATACCCGGTGGTGTTTGTCCGATCCTCCCGCTTAAAATATCTTTCCCCGTGAAGTCGCGTTAGCGCTGTTCCCCATTGTGGTCTGATCGTCATTTGGTGCTGGTGTAATCGTAGATGGAGTCAGCCTGAGGAAAGTACCTAGCGAGCCGAGAACCGCGCCGGTCATACTGACGACGTTGAGTCAGAGCGACGGTTCGGGATATCTCGTACCACCGGGCCAGCAAGGACCTCACTATCCGGGATCGTCGTCGCCGAAACTTCACATTGACATTCCACTCATCGACGACGTCCAAGGAGTTTAGAGAAAATTAAACGTAAATTGAACTCGAAAACAAGTGACAAGACTCTAAAAAAAACAAATCAACGCTAAGAAAAATACGAAAAGAAAAAACATAAAGTCGCCGTAACGTGCATGTCCCTGTTTACGTCCTCGGGGTCACAGAATGCTGTGCAGTGGGATCGATATTAACAATCTACCGTCATTGATTTAAGGCCGTTGGAGCACTCGCGAAATTACATTTAAAAAATATTCCTTAAATTGGTGGCTGTTTTACAAAGAGTTGGTTTTAAAAAATCAAAAATTTGTCCAACCTCCTCGGAGGATCAATTCAACTGCTTTGCAACATTCTATCCAAGAGAAAAACAAATTTTTCACCGTAAAAAGGTGTTTCGTACATAAAACCCCAAATTTCAAAATCAAACATTCGAACAGTCGTGTTTCACCTAGTTCTACAAAAAAATTGTTAATGACACACAGCTTTTTGCCTTCCGGAAAACGTGTATTAAAGATTCCTCAAAGAAACGTGTTCAAGTACCAAAGCGGCAATTTCCCAAACCGAAAGAAAATCATTACGATTTACGATCCGTGCTTCAACAACCTTAAGCCTAAGCTCTCCGTCTCTGTGGTTACTGTTGGTATCTGGGAAAGGTGTAAAAAAGAAAGTTTCCTTCCAATCTTCCGAAAGGTGTAAAAAAGAAAGTTTCCTTCCAATCTTCCGAAAGGTGTAAAAAAGAAAGTTTCCGAAAGGTGTAAAAAAGAAAGTTTCCTTCCAATCTTCCGAAAGGTGTCCCACAATTTAAACCGCATTGTCCTCGGTGTCCGATCGAAGGAGAACTCGACGACCGCCACGGCGATAGGATAGCGAGAACCCAAAAACCCTAGTCCTAAGTGTCAGAGTGTGAATTCCAGGTTTCCTAGTGGACGAGGATGGCCTGTTGTTGGATCCCTACCACGAGATCCACCACAACCACTATCCGCACGGTCACAATCACCGTTCCGCCACGACCCACATAATCCGAGCTGAGAGTACCAAAAGCGACAACAGTCTGGACGAGCACAATCCATCCCGACCCCTCTACCGGGACGTCCACAACAGCGTCCCTCACCCAAACCAGCGGGAAATCGGTCAGTACAAGATAGTAGAAGTGGATCCTGACGCCATCCACGTGATCGGCGACGCGGAGCTCCAACATCTTCCCGAAGCGGTCAATCGCGAGATTCTCAAGAACAGTCGCGAGATCGTCTACGAGGAAGACCCGCGAGAAACCGAGATGACCAAGGAGGAGAGTCGTTCATCCCCCAGGTCGCTGAACCATCCGCCGAGGCGCAATCAGCCCAGAAACCACCAACACCCAAGCCCCGATGAGGAGAAGCGTTCCCTGAACGATTCCCCGCGGAATCTGACCAGCAGAAACTGCCCACCAATCGCGGACGACGGATCCATCGAGAAGAGGTGGTTCGACAAGCGGAGTTTTGCGCCCAACGAGGAAGACAAGAACGCACCTAACGGATCCAGGCCCAACCTGAACGGTTCCAAGAGGTACCTCTTGCTGGCTCTGGACAAGAGCGACGCTTGGAACGGAAGTGCAAAGAACCTCTACGTCGGAAGCAGGGAGAACCTCGATAGTCGAAGACACACCGGCAGCAGGGAACGTCTCAACGTCATCAGACGCAACGTGGTTGGGGTGAAAGGGTCGAAGGAGAATCCTGAGCTGAGGATGAGGAGGAAGGTTCCCGAGATCGCCGGGGATCCGCCTGGCGAGGCTCATGTGGAGATCGAGATCGAGAAACCACCCAGGAGGATTTTGGGACTTCCGGATTTGACCCCCACCAACGATCGCCAATCCGCAAGAGCTCCTCTATCCGCGGATCCTGGCGATCCTTCGCCCAGCGAACTCATCACCTCGACCCACTCCGAATCGGTAATGACGCCCGAATCCGGATTCGCGGAGAGCAACAATTCCGGCTCCAGCCCGGAAACCATCAGGAAAGAGCCCAGGCTTCCTGGGAATTCCGTCATCACGAGGAACCGAAGGAGCTACGAACACGCCCAGCTGCAGGACGTCAACGAGGCCCTCACGAACTCCAGCAGCGACACCGGATCTTCGGACAGCGACTCACCCGAGCCGAAGGGACTCAAGTCGGCCGGAAGTGTTTCGAGACAAAGTCGCGCGGGAAAAGACGACAAGAGACAGACTGTTTCCTACACGAGTGTCTGACGATAGTGACAAATTCGACTGGTGAATAGCAGAAAGGTGGATCGTTTTTCCCCAGTTAAACATAAAAACTATATGGATTCTTGTGACCATGTTTTTTTTTCTGTGCCATCGAAGAAAGTACATTCTAAGCTCAACGATTTTTTTTCAGCATTTTTTTTTAGAGTGTTTTGTTATGCGAGATAGTTTGAAGTCCGAGAACTGGCGGATTCAAATTGTTGATCGACGTGCAGGTGGGTCGCACTGTTCTGTTATTCAACGGTCGAGATTGAGGAAAAAGGAGCGAAGGAAAAAGTTTCGGTCAGTCATCGATCAGCAATCGGTGCGATCGAAAGAGCATCGATGAATGAGCGATTACCGAACTATGAGGAACATGGAGCTCCGCAAGACTTCCACTTCTTTTTCCTGCTGTTTTCATGCTCATTATGGTTCGATCAAACATAAGGTAAACCGCCCAGTTTGTGACAAGGCTACATATAGCATAGTCGGCTCCCCCCACCATTTGATATGCAACCAATGGGGCACTGAGAAAAAAGAACATAGTAAATGCAACAATACTGACTCTATACCATCAAAAATTGTTCCCAGGGGGAACGTTTACATTACACCCAGAAAAAAAAATTATTTGACGACCACCGTTTATTTGGTATAAGTAAAATATTTATTTGATTTAAATAGATATTTATGTAAATTAAGTAAATAGTTACTTAAATGAAACAAATATGTATTTAAATCAAATAAATATTTTACTTAAACCAAATAAACAGTGACCGTCAAATAAATTATTTTTCTGGGTGTGTATAGTTGCAACAGTGACTGCAACAGTTGCAACGTTTACATTTTATAGTTGCAACAGTGAAAAATTATGGTTGCAACAATGATCATAATTTAACCAATTGAATATATACTATCAAAAACTATCTATATAGACGTTCCCCCTGGGAACTATTGGTATAGTAGAAAATACTATTCTTTTTCTCAGTGGGCGCGTTCGGGACGTCACAAACTGCGACACTTGGTCTGCCTTGTTTATTCCCATGGTTTTAGACGCTTAAAGTGAGAGAGCTGCGTAGAAGTGTCACAAACTGGGCCTTCTACCTTACCGATGGGTTTTGACCATT
>JAPYZD010004355.1:0-11409 GCA_030522725.1 Ichneumoninae sp. B BG-2022a
CCTTTTTCAGGATAGGAAATGCTATGTTAAATTTTGCGAAACGGCACTTTTTTTCAAAAAATTTCGAGATATCGAATTAAAACCTCCGCCATTGTTTTCCCTTACATTGGTTAGTGTAGTGAAACGAAAAGTATACGCGGATCTCGTGTCCGAAGTATCGGGGATCGGTGCGCTTCCATGTAACGCATTCTGTGCCCAACGAGCCAGAGGATTCTCGTAGCTGTGAGCCACGGAGATCGTCGAAGAAAAAAAAGCTGTTCCGTTCGAGCGCCCGTAAAGAAAAGGAATGCCGCGCGACCTTGGACCCCTTCCACCAATAACGAAAACCACTTGCCTGACGCCCCGTCGACATCCGCTAATAACCAACGAACATTACCCCTCCGAGTTTGTCCGAAGCCTCTGGAAGAGATTATGCACAATTCCGCTAGAGACACCGTCCGAAGCCGCGATCGTCACGATCGTTATGAATATTCCGGTCGTATCGATATTGTGCTTAAGGAGGTTGGAGCGAGTGGTGTTCATTTTGCGTAAATTCGGGCAAGAATTGCAAACACTTCCCAATGTTATAAAAATCTGAAAGAATTCATACTTATTATAGGCACTGAAAATATTCATTTAATATTTTCAGTGCCTATAATAAGTATGAATTTTTTCAGATTTTTATAACATTGGCAAGTTTTGCAATTCTTGCCCGAATTTCTTGAATTTAGGTAAAATGAACACCACTGGCTCCAACCTCCTTAATGGAAGCGTCACGATACAATAGTCGAGTCCGATCCGGCGATGCGATCGCGTGGTTGAAAGCTAACGCGACGCGTAATAAATAATCGTTAAAATAAAAACGATAAAAATAAATATCACAAAAAAAAAAAGTTGCAAGAGCACAAGGCGATAAACGTTACGTTAAGGAACCGTGCAACTCCGCGTTTGCG
Source organism: Ichneumoninae sp. B BG-2022a (assembly GCA_030522725.1). Lineage (NCBI taxonomy): Eukaryota > Metazoa > Arthropoda > Insecta > Hymenoptera > Ichneumonidae > Ichneumoninae sp. B BG-2022a. The sequence continues at coordinate 933 of JAPYZD010004355.1, forward strand.
GTTAGAATCGACAGGTAGCAGCGACGATATCATTGCCAACGTTGAATGCGCAAGTAGGCTGACCTCGCGTGCGAAACTTTCCGAGATTTCGCACGCGAGAGTAATATCAGCGAGAAACCCGCGAGGAAAAATCTCGTCAAACGTTGAAATTAAACGCAAGCGAGATGTTAATAGACCCAGAATAGGTAGAGAATATCGAGCCAACGATAATCTAACGAAGCCGGAAAAATAAAATAATAAGAGCGATGCCCGTACGACAAAAAAAAGAAAAGAAAAACTATAGTAACGCATGAAACCCGAGTCACGCGATCGCGAGTACTCTCGATTCGTCAGTAATTTTCGTCGATAAGTAAAGAGCTCAAAGAAGAAGAAAAAGCTATAAAGATACCAGCCCATCGAGTATTATTACGGGAGCGCCAGAAATTTGTATGATCAATGCCGTGAGGTAGCCACGAGTGTGAACAATATTTTTCTTTTTCGGGCCCGCATAGATAGAGTCAGCGGCGAGCCCGAACGATATAAACAAACACGATACGAGGGCACAGAGTTTTACGTTACGTATGACCTCCGCAATCGAAATGTTTGGGCGCGGTTCTCGACGAAATACCCTAGGAATGAATCAAAAATTTCGTTTCTTTTTTTTTGTGAGTTTTAGCACAAAAAAAAGATACAAGTATTTTCGTAGCATATCGAAGAAGCATCTGCCCGGCGGGTACAACATTGACCGTCTGCGAATCGTCCAAACTCGGTGCGTCAATACGAAAATAAACGGTTCGCCGCGAAGCGGTTTATAGAGGACTGAAATACACATTCCACGAAAGGATTGACGGACGTAGAGCCTCGGCGTCTTGGAATAGAGAACTAGCCAAGAGTCCCATTCGCAACGAGCCGCGCGGAGGTATTTGCAGAGATCTTCTCTAACATGGCGGCCGTCAAACACATTGAAAACAATTTTCTCGGAATTGTCACGACCTACATTAGGATTTATTTCCCTTACCAAAATTCCAAATAAAACCAATTCATGTAACGGCGGCAAATAATGTTCATACATCTCGAGATTAAAAAAAAGCAAAAAAGAAAAAATTAACCAGAAATGAGTCTTTGGATTTTGCGTCATCGTGGAAGAAGCATGATTTTTTTTTCTTGTTCCGTATAACGGCTGTAACAAATGTTCCATCGTTACACTTAAAAAAAGGCACAAAAAATTATTCTTCGAATTTTGCTTCGTGCAAGCCTGATTTTTGTTCTCGTTCTGTAGTCACTAATTTTCTGACGCGATCAAAAAAATTCCCAGGCTTTCGAACGACAGCCCTGACAATTTTTTGAATTCTCGGTCAGGATTTCCAGGATTTCCAGGATTTCCAGGAGTTCAGGCGTCTTGGAATAGAGAACTAGCCAAGAGTCCCATTCGCACCGAGCCGCGTGGAGGTATTTGCAGAGATCTTCTCTAACATGGCGGCCGCCAAACACATTGAAAACAATTTTCTCGGAATTGTCACGACCTACATTATGATTTATTTCCCTCACCGAAATTCCAAATAAAACCAAAAAAATTTAGCAAAAATTAGTCTTTCGATTTTTCTTCATCGTGGAAGAAGCATGATTTTTTTTCTTGTTCCGTATAACGGCTGTAACAAATATTCCATCTTTATACATAAAAAAGGCACAAAAAATTATTCTTCGAATTTTGCTTTGTGCAATTTTTTTTTTCGTTGCCTGATTCATGTTCTCGTTCTGTAGTCACTGATTTTCTGACGCGTTCAAAAAAATGCGCAGACTTTCGAACGATAGCCCTGACAATTTTTTGAATTCTCGGTCAGGATTTCCAGGACTTGCGGGTCTCATCCCTGACCGGTCGCAGTGTCCGACACCTCCGAGATCTCGCGAGAGTCGGTAACAGCTCAACGTCCGAAGCGCGTCCTCGGCGTCTCCGCAACAGCGTTTAACGATCGTCCGTGCCGTTACGCGGCCGAGCAAGAGAGAGGTGTGGCAACGCTGGCTTTCGGTCGTGGCCACCGCGCGCCACAGCGCGACGTTTCTCTCTCCCACCGTTTCTCCCTCCTCTCTTTCGCCCCGTCCGCGTTGGCGTCGGCGGCCTCTCGAGAAAGTTTCTTCGCCAGCGGTAAGAATTCGGGGAGGCGTGCGAGAAAGAGGGGATCGTGAGAGAGCACGTGGCTCCGGACCCCCGCAAAAGCGGCGAGCGCAAACTGGCAGAAAACACGGAGGCAGCACCAGTCGCCCTGTGAGGCGAGTAGGTCGACGCGCGGATATTTCGACAACAGTGCTCGTTCAAAAAAAAAAGAAAATAAAAAGTTCTATCTCCGCAACGTCCTATCGACTCGCTATCGCGATTGAGATTCTCGGTCGTGCACGCCCACGATCAAAAAAAGTCGCATAACGGCTTCGAAAAAGCGACGTTGCCTGACGAGCTTGGGAGGTCGAATTCGTCCGTGGCCGTGACCGGGCCGCGTGTACGGCGAGTTTCCGGTACTCGGAGTTACTGCTGCCGTGTGTCTCTGGGTCGTCGACTCGAGCTCGATTTATCTACGAATTGAGGAGGCGAGGAAAAAAAATACATTTTCGATGATGCAACAAAGATAGGAAAACATAACGAGCCTAGGCTTGCGGATGCCTCGGTAAGGCTTCGGAAAACAGAGTTCTACATGCGACGGGGGAGCGTGACGACTGCGCCGCAAAATAACGAGCTCCCGGATTGAGTTCGCAAAGAGGGTTATCAGCCTCGTGAGTAAGGCGCAAGGGGGGGGGGGGGGGGGGAGGGATTCGTACGGTCGTCGGTCATCCTACATTCGTCGGGCTTACGAAACTCATCGCACGGAACACAACGCCGCCTGCCAATTACTGTGCCCGAGGTTTCTCACCGGGCAGCCTCGTAGCCGTGTGTCCCTCTGGAGGATATATCGAAAAAGTACTTATAGCTCGAGGGCGGCCATGTTGGGAAGCTCGAGCAGTGCCGCTGCCTGGTTCAAGGCCAGTCCCGGCCCCTCTCGAGTCCACTCCCCGTCGCTGCCGGTGCAACAGCGGTGACGCAACGTTGTCCCGAGGAAATTCTACAACGGCGCGGAGAAAAGCGTCTGGCTAATTACACCGTAAGGAAGTTTAACCGAAATTGCGTTAACGCGATCGAACCTGCGCCTGCGCGCAGACTTACGACTCCTTTCTCCGGCGATCCGATGCACAATACTATTGTACTTTCGAGGTTGCTGGGTGGAATGAGAGGACCGAAGTGAAGACGAAAAATTAAAACATTCCACTCATGGAATAAAAACTTCGAAGAAGCTAATGTTTTGTTTTTGTTTTTAGCTATGAAGTTTATAGACATAAATTTATGTTTGTTTCATTGGTTACAGATTCTCCAGTCTACGTACACTGAAAAAAAATTTCGCTTGCGGGCTGCCGAAGAAAAAAATGTTTGTTTCAATTCTACTGTCGATCCTTACAATTCCATATGACATTGAAACAACAACAGCAACAACTGTCAAGGTGACAAGTTATCGTTTCAATCCGGTATGAAATTGTACGAATTCAGAGTAGAGTTGAAACAACGTTTTTACTTCTTTGGCAGCCCGCAGGCAAATTTTACTTTATTCAATGATATTTTTTTCGGTGCAGCAAGTTTTAGTTGCGTTGGTTTATTCGTTGCGAAGATTTATCATGACACGGAAGTCCGATGGGATGAAGATGTGAAAAATGGTCATTTTAATAGGCACTTGTGACGCGTAAGGGTGCCTAAAAATAATAGGGAATGAGAGGAGAAAAGAGAACTCACCTGTGCAGCTGTACGGGGGTGGACCTCGCGGGTAAATGCTGATTGTGCGAGGGCGGTGGAGGCTGGCCCTGATGGCTCTGGACCTGAACCCGGGCGGGGGTCGTCCCTGCGCCGACCAGCGAGTGGCCATGGCCCCCGTGGGAGTGGGAGTGATGATGATGATGCAGATCTCCCCCCACAGGGCCCACAGGGCCCACCGGACCGCCGACCCCCAGTCCACTCACTACCTGGACTGTCTTGCCCACAGTCTCCATCACCCCTGGCGCATTATGTACTGCAAACCACAAGATATTACAAAGTTAGTTCACAATATCAGAAGAAAGGGACCTTCGAACAAATTTTGCCTCGAACTATTGCCGATTATTTGAATTCTCTTCGAGGGCTTGGTCTCGATAATATATTTTTTTTTAGTATTCACAGTCGTATCGGAACGTGTACACTGCACGGAGAATAGAAAATGTTGCAACAATTACTGAAATTACTGTAACGCAAAAACTCGAATTTATTTATGTTTGAAAAAATTAATTACCGGAACATCGACGGAATTTTTGAGAGAACAAAAATGCGACCATGTATGCACGGGGAATTGGTAAATTTTGCAGGATCGTTTCATTAACATGCCCGTTGCTTTCTCATCATTCGAAATACAAATATTGCTGGAATACGCAGAATTGTTAATATTTTTTTTGTTTCGTGAGCTACCAATGAATAAACATTATTCTCAACTATAATCATACGTTCAATGTATGCACTGCCTTGTCGCAAAGTGTTTTCTAAAACAATATTTCCTAAACTGTCCTAAAATTTTGTTTTCTAAAACAATATTTCCTAAACTTTCCTAAAATTTTGTTTTCCAAAACAAAATTTCCTAAAACAAAATCAACAACCATCACCCCTGGCGCATTACGTACTGCAAACCACAAGATATTACAAAGTTAGTTCACAATATCAGAAGAAAGGAACCTTCGAACAAATTTTGCCTCGAACTATTGCCGATTATTCGAATTCTTTTCGAGGGCTTGGTCTCGATAATATAATTTTTTTTTAGTATTGTCAGTCGTGTCTCAACGTGTACACTGCGCGGAGAACAGAAAATGTTGCAACAATTACTGAAATTCCCACGAACGCGCTTCGTAACGCAAAAACTCGAATTTATTTATGTTTGAAAAAATTAATTACCGGAAAATCGACGTAATTTTTAAGAGAACAAAAATGCGACCATTCATGGGGAATTGGTAAATTTTGCAGGATCGTTTCATTAACATGCCCGTTGCTTTGGCATCATTCGAAATACAAATATTGCTGGAATACGCAGAATTATTAATATTTTTTTGTTCCGTGTGCTACCAATGAATAAACATTTTTCTCAACTATAATCATACGTTTAATATATGCATTGCCTTGTCGCAAAGTATTTTCTAAAAAAATATTTCCCAAACTTTCCTAAAATTTTGTTTTCTAAAACAAAATAAACAACTATAATTTGTTCAACAATGCCGGCCGTTAACGTTTCAAAACTAATTCTTGCATGGACCTAAATGTGATGCGGGCTTCATTCAACAATTTTCTTCCAACCGGAAATGGTTAGCGCTCGTCTTAGGGGAACGCTAAACACCTTAAAATTGAGAAACAATTTTTCTCCGAAACTCTATAAAATGAAAAACCGTTTCGCAGAAAAATGAATTCAAGATATTTTGATGTTATGTCGATTTTTACCCCCACCTTAAATAAACTTCACTTGGCTCAATTCGTCGTTAATAACGTTAATTCGTCGGAAACCTGAGTCGTGTCGACCCTTTGAAAGTTGTGCCCAGCAACCTTGGATTGACCGTCATCTGTTTAGACGGGCAGTGGAGAGAAGAAAATGGCCGCGAGATCTCGTAGACAGCAAAAGAGAAGGTGAAAGAGGGAACAAAAAAGGGCTCATCTGGAGGGTGTCCAGAGGATTACATCCACTCATGGCGTACAGGGATGAACGGTACATAACGAAATTGCATAGTGGTCTTGGCTGTATCCCATACGAAACGATAAATCCTTTATAATCCTTCGCGGCTCTCGGGCCGTCACGTGAACGAGCGGCCGTGTGGCGTGCGCGCCCGGAGATCTTAGATCCGCTCTACGATTGGCTAATGTAGGTTAACGACGTGCACACCCCCCCCCCTTCTCTTAAAACTCGCTTGTAATATTATACTCGTATAATATTATTCGCAGAACGTTTACGAGTGTCAGCTTATAAATTTCGTTATGAGGTATTTATCGATGTCCATAATACAAGTTATTGCTTCCTGTTTGCCGTATAACGGAACTCCGTTGGGACGGAACGACACTATATATACCGGATCTGCGGACATGACACATCATTGTTCGAATATTGAAGAAAAATATGAATAAAAAAAAAATTTGCATGAGTCACTCGGCAATAAAGACGATATAGATCTAATCGTTCCTCATCGTCTGAAAGTGTCGCAGTCGCATGTATATCTTTTTACGAGCGGCCTTAACGACAGTCTGGACGAAATAAGCACAGACGGGCGTTCGCACTGATAACGCTCGCCCGCCCACGTACGAAAGTCTGTCGGGTGAGACTTTCGTCGTGCTGCATATATGTTTTATTTATTTATTAATTCTCGTGACATCGATTTCGCAAATTCGTCGTTTCGACACACCAATGTCTCGGCATCAAAATCGCGACGGATTGCGTCGCGGGGAATTGTCTGTGGGAAACTTAAAACACACACCGGGAATCGATGTGTGCCGACGATTAAACGACTAACGTGCTGGTAATCAGTGGGGAAATTTGGGCGCAAGAAAACATTTTATTATTGATCACTCATCGGAATTTCAAACGTCGAGTTACGAATTTAATTACCGTCCGAATTTTTATTTTAAAAGTTGAATTTTAGATGCAATTTTTTTTTGTCAGAATTTTTCGTAGAATACAACAAGAGGCATTTTTAACGAAAGCATCACGAGGTAGGGAGCGGAAGTAAAGAAAACCACAAAGGTGTTCTGTTGCGGTCGATCAGAACAGCAGCGTCAATAAGCAAGCTGACAGGAAAAAAAGAGGAATACAAATAATAACGGAGCGGCGAATTCAATCGAACTGAACAAAAGTCGGGGAATCCGCGTATTGCCTATAAGAATTTGGTGGTATAAGAATTTTGCATGAACCCTCAAGATGATCAAAATTTATGGAATTTTGAAAACTTTTGATATTTTGATAAAAAGGTTTATCTTTTTGTAACTAATCGATGTGTTTTGGAAACTAGAAACTATCAGCTGACATTGATTTCAGTTATTTCCACGAAAAAGTCCACCAATTAATAACTGCTGGAACCTGGCGACGCTCTTAAAGTGTCTGTACCTTTATTATCACTGTAAAAAAAATTGTATGAAATTTAATGTACCGGACTGGAAGTTTTTATGCAAAAACTGGTATATTGAAATTCATGTACAATTGTGATGGAAGATTAATGTACAGTGTATTAAAAACGTTGGGAATACTTTATTTTTAATAATTTTCTTTAATTTTACTATGAAAGTACTTTAATTTTTTTAATTTACTTTAATTTCAATAAAAAAAGTATATTCATTTTTCATAAAAATTGTACATTGAATTTAATTTACCAGTTTTTGCATAAAAACTTCCCGTCCAGTACATTAAATTTACAATTTTTTTAACAGTGCTACGAAAAAAAGCGGCCTGAACGAATTTTTTGGGCCGGGAAAAAAGTCCCGTCGGATGAGAGGCATTTGGGGTGGACCGAGTATTTTAAACCGTTGCCTATCAATCCGTTTCCGCTGCGGGTTATACGAGGCAAGTCTTAACCTCTGAGCGACATGTACATCGCGTTTTAATCGATTTCCGCGACCCCTGTGTTTATTCATCGATGCATCATCGGGTGTCTGGTATTTTTACTTTCTCGCAGAAATAAACGGCGAGTGCGACGTTCTCGAACGTTGCGAGTTCGTTGACTCATTTTAGTTTCTTGTTACGATGTGTTTTTTTTTCTTCGTTCCATCATCGTCGTTCCTCGCGACGCTGGTAATTATTTTTTCGCTCCACTGTACACAGAGTTCAAAGTTATTCGTGTGCGCGAGACCCATCTCCCTTTCTCCGATTTCACACGCGTTGTAAAGCGGATGGATCAGTGAGCCGGGCGTTGCGGTTCGTGTTTCGCTGCGGGCCGACGGGAGGGGGAACACCGAGGATGGCGAACAGAGAGAGAGTTCCAATGAGTAGGAACGTGCTTTTATGTACGGTGCAAAAGCGCGATAGTTTTTATCAGAGATGTAAAACGACGGTTAATCCCGACTACTATCAAATGACGATTTTGCGACAGTCTTGACACGTCATTTGTATTTCTAATTATTCTATATGTAAAATTATCGATATTTTTATTCCAATTGGTGTCACGTGACAAACCACTGACGAGTAATTTTTTTTGTAATATTTTTGGCTTGCAAATCATAGAGTTGACTTTAATTATCCAGTCGCTATGTTTCTGACCCATTTGGTAAAAAACGGTTTTTTTTTATTAACGTTTCTGCGACGGTCACGTGACAGCTTTGCGTCACCGGTTTCTACCGGTGTTGTAAATTTACCGGCAAATTATATTAGTCAATGTTTTTATCGGTAAAGTAAAACGTTATCGGTTGATTTAAGAAACATAAATAACGCTCTGCCAATCACTAAAACTGTCGTTCTTGAGAACGACCGTTTGAGCGATTGACACAGCGTTATTTATGTTTCAATTAAAAAGTTATTCGCAAAAATACTGTTGACAACTCAAAGTTACCGGTTTTTTGGATGAAATTCACTCGGACTATACTTTTAACAAAAAACAAAAATTCTAAATTCATATTCACTTCGGAGATAAATTTCCATCGGGAAGATATCGTTCGCAGTCGCAATTACTCAGGGAGGTTATTTGCCGCGCTATTTAACCGAGTTTTTTTTTCTTATAAAGTCGGTATTTCTATGTACGGAACGAGCGGTCACGTCACGAAAATTATTCGATCGCTCTTGAATAATTGATCGACCAATCGACGGATGCTTGCGAGGTGCAAGCGAATTTTACGCGACGTTTCCGACAGTGACTCGCGCGACGACCCTCTTTCGTCGCCTCGGGGGAAAAAGGAGGAAAACTATTTTCGCACGAAGTAACATAGATAATTAATACATACAGTTCTCGGTTAAAGGGGTCGACGAAGTCATTGCGATTGTGGAATTGGGTCATTCTAAATGTGCGGATAGCAACGGGTACGAAAATATATATTTTCTCCGTTACAAAGTACTCGCGCGTTTCGCTTGGATACTAACGATACATATTTTTGTTGTTTATCTTATTTTTAGGAATCATAAATTCAACAATTTATGGCTTCGCCAATGTGAGCCAGTGAAGTTTTTATTTCCTTGTTATTAAAATTGAACAATTTATCGATCGTCAATGAGAAGCGACGACATGTTTTTAGATTTTTTTTTTTCTAATAAATCGATCAATTTATGGCTTCGTCAATTAGAAGCGGTGAAATATGTACTTATTTATCATTATTGAAGTTGAACGATTTATTATTATCGGAATTGAAAAATGTATGGCTTCGTCAATGAGAGGCGGTCAAGTTTTTATTTACTCCTTATTATTATTAAAATTGAACAATTTATCGATCGTCAATGAGAGGCGGTGAAGTTTTTATTTACTTATTATTATTATTAAAATTGAACAATTTATCGATCGTCAATGAGAAGCGGTGAAGGTTTTTTAAATTTATTTTTACTTTGGGAACGATGACAGCACTGTCTGGTTATACGCCTGTAATTCCGTGTGTCTGATCCGAAGCGTCGTCGGTATCGATATACGAGTCGAGAGCTCGGTAGGAAATACCTATATAGGACGCGGTGTGTACTGTACGAAGCATCTAGCGTAGATCAGCGAGAATTCGAGCACTCGAGAGCGAGGACGAGAGGGAGACAGAGCGAGAGATACAATATAGTCCCTTCTCGAAGTTCGCGATCATGGCCGGGGCCACCCTCAAACCCTGCGGCTAATGTCGGCCAGAGAATGTTAAAGCGGAACTACTAACGGGCCGCGCGCGCGTCTCGTCCGGTCCGCCATCGCGCACGACCCGGCTGCTACGAGGCTATGTGTATTTGCTTCGCGAATCTTCACTTTCCTTCCTTCCTCGACACGGTTGCTTTAACAGTTTGCACGGTGCAGTTTCAACCTGTAGGATCAATCGAATTTCATACCTCTTGGTTTACATTTTATCTCGTCTGTGACGGTACCGATTGACTCGATCAACATATTCGCATGCATTTTTTACGATTAAAAGTGACGTGAAGCGATTGCACTCGCAGACTGACGGGTCGAAAATGAAGTCGGTATTCGAGAATTGTTTTGCTGCTAATCTGCAATATATATTTTTTTTCGACCACGCTAAAAACACAACATTAGAAAATTGTATCTGCGATATAATATTTATTATGAAATGATATTGCTGACATTTTGCACTTTGCACTTTGCACTTTGCAAATATCACATTACACTGCCGTGATTGGGTTAGAACTGTAGAACCGTATAATTCAATTCGTTTCTTAAACTCTATTTGCAATTGGGAGTTTTTAAATTTTAGTAACATTTTTTTGATCCTTTTTAAAGTATAATAAATAGTATAAGCAACACGTGAAAA
>JAPYZD010004356.1:0-27559 GCA_030522725.1 Ichneumoninae sp. B BG-2022a
CATGTGTCATTGCATGCGTATTTTTTCCACGACCTGATATTAATAAATAATACTTCATAACATTTTTCTAATAATAACATTAATAATAATAATAATAATTAATAATAATAATAATAATTAATAATTATAATAATTATAATAATTAATAATAATAATAATTAATAATTATAATAATTATAATAATAATAATAATTAATAATAATAATAATTAATAATTATAATAATTATAATAATAATAATAATTAATAATAATAATAAAAATAATAATAATAATAATAATAATAATAATAATTAATAATAATAATAATTAATAATAATAATAATAATAATAATAATTAATAATTATAATAATAATAATAAAAATAAAATTAATAATAATAATAATAATAAAAATAATAATAATAATAATAATAATAATAATTAATAATACTAATAGTAATAATAATTAATAATACTAATAATAATAATAATAATTAATAATAATAATAATAATTAAGAATTATAATAATAATAATAAAAATAAAATTAATAATAATAATAATAAAAAAAATAATAATAATAATAATAATAATAAAAATAATAATAATAATAATAATAATAATAAAAATAATAATAATAATAATAATAAAAATAATAATAATAATAATAATAAAAATAAAAATAATAATAATAATAATAATATAAATTTTTATATGAATCATAATAATAATTACATGGGTATTATATTCAGAATTGTAATTAACAATAATACTATTAATAGTAATCAATTATGATAAATATAGATTAATAATAAATGTTAAAAGAAAAATAGAATAATAAAATAATACCAATACTATTCAGTAATAATAATTCTAAATACATAATTTAAAAATAAATTATTAAAATAATTTTACAAATCTTTTTTAAGTGTTATTACCTTGAAAATATTTTCCACAAACAAGACAACCATATGGTCTTAAACTTGTTAATGTTACGGAACATAATTTTTCAAAATCAAAATCTAATACATGACGATTTATTGTTCCCAAATAAGGACATGTTCGTATTTTTTTAATCTCATTTTTTCTATCATCATTATTTGTTTTGATGCGTTTATTATTATTTTTTAAAACATCATCATCATCATCATAATCACGATGTCGTCTTTGATCAGTTTTATTTACTTCTGACGTCATAGCGGACCTGGTCAGTTACCAATTACGAAGATAAAAAATTTCTTATGAAAAAAAATTTATTCAAATTTCTGAAACAATAATCATTAAATTGCATAAAACAAATAATATTGTATTAGTGAAATAAACATTTTTTCAAAATTTTGTTTTTATTAATTTAATGTATACTTTTTTTTTGTTTATTTTATTTTTTTTTTATGTACTATTTTATTTCTTCAATTCTTAAAATTTTATATAAATTCTCACTTTTGGAAAATTACCATATTCGGGTTTCAATTATATAGACATCACAGAAAATGTCCCAGTCCCATCATTACACACATCTTGATTAATTAACAATTCAGGCCCGGCCCCTGAAAGTCAATCAGATGTCTCACCGTAAATTTGAAAGACCGCGTCATGGATCGCTCGGATTTCTGCCAAAAAAAAGATCATGTAGACATAGAGGAAAAGGTACGAAAACTTTTTTTATAAAATTAATTTTTTCATTTAGTTAAGTCATTCCCAAAAGACGATCCTAAGCAGAAACCACACTTCACAGCATTTATGGGGTATAAAGCGGGAATGACTCATGTAGTGAGAGACCTTGATAGACCAGGATCAAAGTTACATAAGAAAGAGATTGTTGAGTCTGTAACGATTGTAGAAGTACCAGCTATGGTGGTTGTTGGTCTAGTTGGTTATGTTGAAACACCACAAGGTTTACGTGGTCTTACAACGGTGTGGGCTGGTCACTTGAGTGATGAATGTCGTCGTCGGTTCTATAAAAATTGGTACACAAGTAAAAAGAAGGCTTTTACGAGATATCAGGAAAGACGTTTAACAGAGAATGGACAGGAACAGATGAAAGTTGAACTTGATAGAATTCGTAATTATGCTCAAGTTGTCAGAGCAATATGTCATACACAAATAAGCAAAACACCGATAGGTCAACGCAAAGCGCACATAATGGAAATTCAAGTTAACGGTGGTTCAGTTTCTGACAAAGTTGATTTTATCGTTGGAATGTTTGAACAAGAATTGAAGATAGGTGCAGTTTTTGCAGAAGAAGAGACCATCGATGTTATCGGAGTAACTAAAGGTCATGGTGTTCAAGGTGTTGTTGCTCGTTGGGGTGTCACTCGTTTGCCCCGTAAAACGCATCGTGGACTTAGAAAAGTTGCATGTATTGGTGCATGGCATCCAGCTCGAGTCCAATTTCAAGTCCCACGACATGGACAACATGGTTATCATCATCGCACAGAAAGAAATAAGAAAATTTATCGCTTAGGTCTTGGCTCTGATAAAGCAAACGCTTCTACTGATTATGATTTAACAGAGAAACAGATAACTCCTATGGGAGGGTTTCCTCATTACGGCTGCGTCAATAATGACTACGTAATGTTGAAGGGAAAAATTGTGGGTCCCAAGAAACGTGTCATCACATTACGTAAAACGTTAATTCCTCAAGTTGCCAGAGTTGCACTTGAAAAAGTAAACCTCAAGTTTATTGACACCTCTGCCAAATTCGGAAATGGACGTTTCCAAACCTCAGAAGAGAAAGCCAAGTTTTTTGGACCTCGTAAGGCAGACGCAGCAGCAGCTTAGTTTTTAACTTTTTTCATTAAAAAAAATTTCTAATAAATCGCTCAATCATATTTTTTGCGAAAGAGAAAAACATGCATTCAAACAGTGGGCCTCCTGCTACTGCACACACACTCAATAATTCCGCGCAAGAGACCTGCATGAAATAGATGTATAAAAATTTGATAAACTACAAAGAATGACTCCTATTCCCGTACCTGAATTGTTACGTTCCACCACAATGCTTTTAATCAGCTTTGTTTTTTGTCTTTATGTAGAACTATCGCAAGCTGCTGGAGCAACAACAACAACAACAACAAATTATCCTTTATATTTATCAAATATATTTATAAGTCATGGTGATCTGAGTCCAGCATTCAATTCAAAGATTTTAGATTATACGGTACAATTACATCATGCTCTTGATCAGATTGCAATCACACCTGAAATCAATCAGACTGCGTATAAAAATGAAAATGACATTCCTTTAGTAACGCTTAAATGGGGTAACCATATGAACAACAAAGCTGAATCAAGTTCAATGGCAGTAAGACGACAAATTGATTTACCTGATCAAGGTGAAAAATCAATTGTTTATATTAATGTCGCAAATCCTCATGAAACATCAAAAGTGAATACTTACTCCATTAAAATCTTTCAAGTACAAAATGAACCATTAGTACTTCTCAAAGGTCTCGAAGCTGATGATTATAATGGTCTTCCTGTTAGTATTGAGCCAGTTGTAACCGAAGATGATAACCTTTATAATGTTTATGTGACTCCTGACGCTGAATCATGTGAGTCTTTTTTTATTTTTTTAGTTTGTTTTTATAGTCTCTCTTATCCCAAAATGTGCTCAAGGAAATTGGGTATCGATTGACGGACGAACGGTTTCAAATAATCAACCATTAAATATAATTAGAGAGAAAAATCATCATAGACAAATTGTCGAATTAACTTGCGGATATGGTTCAGCTCTTAGTAAAAAAATTATTAAAAAAAATTATATTATTTCAATTTTTTCTGATTTTCTTGATAATGATATCCCCTATCCTAGATTACTTATTAGTGGTAGAGGTAGAGATTGTATTTTCGAAAAAGTAGAATTCAATTGCCCTAATCCAAAAGCCAATGATTATAAAGTACGAATTATTGGATTTTCGGAACCTTCTATTCAATATACAATTGAGTCGAGCGATAAATCGGTGAGAAAAAAAAAAAAAAAAAAAAAAAGTTAGGTTGAAATAAGATTATTAAATAAAATACCATCAATATCATTTTCATATGCAAATGTTGGTACTTTATACGTACATCAGGATTAATGAGATTTCTTGGAGTTTTGCTAGGCGTCATATTAGCAGCGTTATTATTATCACTTTTATTTGTTTTAGGTGCAACAAATACCTTAGGTATTGGGACACCTATAGGCGTGACGGAAATATATAGTGCTATGACACTATTATTACAGTTTTTCTGTTTTATAAGCGCTTTAAGGGTAAATAAAAAAAAAAAATTTTTTTTTTTTAATCAGGGTACTTCAATTTTAACTAATATGAGTGAACCTTTGAAATGGGTTACCTTGTACTGGCCATTACCATGGACAGTGACTATACATAATAATAATCCTTCAAGATGGGGAGATGTTTCCCAGCTTACGAATGCTTATGGATGTCTATTTTGGTCAGCTACATCATTCTCATCACTTATTCTGGTTCATTTACTTATTATTTCAAAAAAAAAATTAGTAGATCGTGATAGAACTTTTGCACATTGGCTAAAATTTGGGAACTGGGAACAGCGTTTCATTCACTGGATATCATTTCCAGTTTGCGTGGCTTCAGCATCGATATTGAAGCATCCTCAAGCATCAATTTTTTGGCGATTTATAGCCGGTTTCTTCTTGAGTTCAATGGGTATCTGGGCTTTAACAGTATTTATATTAATAAGGTCTAGAATTTCTTCAAAAGACATCATCTGGGTTTGGAATTCATCTGTTAGAGAAGATGGAGGAGAAGAGGATGAAGCAGGTTATTGGTCTGATATAATTTGTAATCAATTAGTTACACAACCAGTTAATAGGTCGTTATTCAAGTAAGAATAATTTTAAGAAAAAAAAATTTTTCTTTCAGATGGTTTTTTCCATGGCGTTGGGTTGCTACTGTTGCTGATATTATGCCCGTTAATATATGTCCCAGAGTTTTTACAAGAGGTGATGAGGAAACCGATGGTTTGTACCCATTAAATGAGTATCAAAGAAGTCATAAAGAAACATCATATCCTCTGGGAAAAAATCCTAAAATAATTGATATGATACAAACTCCCGCACCTAATAAGTTATGTCCAGGTCAAAGATTAATTGCAGGCCTTATGAGAACGGATTGGATCGACTTTTTATTTACTTATCAATCCATAACATTCTTTCATTCGGAAATGAAAAAAAATTCAGATCTTGTAATTCCATTAACTGTTAAAACATGTCAACTTAGGGTAAGGAAAAAAAAGGGAAAAAACTGTTTCTCTAGGGACCAATAACTGGTGGTATATTTCATTTCTTTTTCGATGGAACACGAATACCATTTATAAGAATCGCGGATTCTATGTATCGATTAATTATTGGTTTATTGCTAGGTTTAGCACTCTCAAGTGAATCCTACAGTTTAGATACTATTGCATATAGCTTTATAGGAATCCTATCAGCTGCTCTTTTGGCGTATCATATCTGTAAGTCTTTTTAAAATATATTTTTTGACTAATTTATTAAATAAAATTGGTAACTATTCCTTATCAAAATGTAAAAGTTTCTTTAATCATTTATTTATTTAATTGATATATTATTTATTGAATTATTTATTCAACCATTGATTATTCGAAATATTTATTTGATTATTTATATATTTGTATTTTATTAAATTTGTTTATCCATTTACTTGATTGTTTATTTGAAAGGTTTTCTATTTATTATCTGAACTATTCATTTAGTTTTTTTTATCGTAATATTAATTATACATTGAAATATCCATTACACTATTTATTGAATTATTGGTTTCATTTTTTTTTTTAATTGTCTTAATTGTTTGTTTTATTATTTAATTTTTTTTATATTTTTATTGAATTCTTTACTTAATTAATTGATTCTTTTATAACCAAATCGTTTTATTCATTATTTTTAATTAATTGTTTTATTGATTCATTATTGAATTACTTGGTTTGTCATTTTATTAATAGTTTATCGATTAAATATATTAGCCAGATATTCTATTATAATAGCAAATACTTCATTGTCTAATTATATGATCAGATTTTGTATGAATTATCTTTAATTATTCATTTACTATGACTAAGTAATTATTTCTTCGATTAATTATTCAGTTATTTATATCTTCCCTTGTCTATTGAAGTATTTCTTTATTTAATTGTTAAAGAATTCAATTGATTATTTTATATTTGTTTAGCTGGGAAACCTTACACAAGATCACTCGAAAATTGGATACTTGGAGCACTTTTATTCAGTATAGCAGCAACATCATTTAGTTTCATGGCTTACTCAATCAAGCACACAAGCATTTCTCTAATCGGTGACATATTTTTATGTAAGATTTATTTAATGTTTTTACTAAATATTTTTAATTAGTATTTTTATTAAATATTGAATATTTTAATTTAATATTTTTCTTCAATTTTTAATATTTTTGCTAAATATAATTTTTCAATCTTTTATATTTTTTTATAATTTTTTTATATTTTTTTATAATTTTTTTATTTTTTTTTATAATTTTTTTATTTTTTTTAGTGAATGTTTTTCCATATTATTTGTCATAGATAATTTTACTTTATGTTTTTACTAAATATTTTTATTAAATTTTTTATTTTTTTTTTTTAATGTTTTTATTTATAATAATGTAGGGCTAACATCAATAACATCAACATTACTTGCTGCTTATGCTGCATTAGTAATTTTTTCTGTATATTCTGCAATAACATGTCCTCCTCTCGAAGAAACACGGTAAAAGAAAAAAAACATTATTATTTTTGTTTTTTAAAAGATTCCTTGAGAATTTAGCAAATTGTAATGTCTCTATTACGGATCATGAATCGGGATGGGCTGTAGATGTACCAGCATACAATAAAAAAGGTGCAAGAGATTTGAAAGTAAGTACAAACTTTAAGCAAAAATTTTAATATTTGCAGGCTCAATGTAATGTCGACGAAACCACAAAATTACACGTCTCTGTCTATCCTTCTGGCGAAGAACCGACATTAGAATTTGAAGCAGCCGAAATGGCACAAGCTTGTCGTTCTGGATCTTTGCAAGCTCCGATTCTGGTATTATATTGTCCAGCTGCAGATGATCTTCTCGGTTATCGACATGTTAACATTTATGAAAAGTAAGTATACTCTTCGAAATCATTTTATTTTTTTTAGATCAAGTCTTCACGCAGATGTCGCTAGTTTCCTTGCTCTTGACAGAGATTTAAGATATGTCGCCGATCATGTCGCAAGGTATTCATTTTATTTTCAATGAGACATAATATACTTTTATCAGAAATATTGCACATCAAGTTGAGACTAGAGGTCGCGGCAAAGCTGTTTTGAGCATGACCTTAGTACCACCTAAACGTTCACTCATGAAGTCAGGGTCGCGAAGTCAAAGTACATTTACATCTTCTTCAAATTCCATAAGGCAAAGATCTCAGCTACATCAGATTGAAATGAGTGAAAAATAATTTGTCTAGGCCAAATTATTTTTCTTTGACTCCCGACCAAAAAACATTTTTTGTTAAAACTTTTATCATTATTCATCGCGGTGCTTAGAAATGTCGTGTTAAATTGAAGTTGACATTCTTTGCACAATACACTTAATAAATAATCAATTATCTCGGCCACAAAATTTTCCTTGTATCAGTGCTGCGCTCTCGCGCTCGTTTCTCAGTCTCAAAAGGATGCACATATGCTTTACACAGTTGTGCTTCATCCTCATCATTTAATCGCTACTCAGGGGATAATTAATTTATTGCTTACATTCAGAGGACTTTGTGCTTTCATACTTTCTCTGAGGGTGGGTAATGATGTTATTGAATGCCCCATGAGTAAGACTACTGTGACAAGGCTCAGAAGAAAAAACATTGTTCCGCCCAAAACAAGCCCCTTTCCGGCAGAAAGATGCAAAATAACAATTGGCGAATTTATATTAGCTCCTGATTCTCCCCCTGGTTCTGCCGATACTACCCGTAATCCAGTAGCAATGAAGTATCCAGACATAACAAACTGCAAAATTATCATCTATCACATACTAAATATACCTGAAAAAACGCTACACCTCCGAGAAGATATCTCAAACCGACAGAAGCAACGATTCCCCCACTTTCATGTTCGACTCTCCATACGCCAAACATTAAGTTGTATTTATCAACTAGATATTTTAGAACAAAGAATAAACAGGCTAATGGTAAGACAAGGGGAACTACGACTCCAAAACACATTGTTAAAAAAAATATTGATAAGGTAAAGGCATAGGAATGCCTTGAAAAATAAAATATATTTTTTTTTTTTTATTTACCCAAAATCGAATTGCCATTGGGAAACAGGACGACCAAATGAATGTAATACGCTTAAATAAGAGGTTTGAGCAATTTGTAATAATTGTGATGCAGTTGATAGAAAACAACTGTTCAAAAGATAACGAAGTGCAAAAGAACCTATTATATCTTTCAACAAATTATACAACTCACCCGTCTGCCCAACAATTAATCTTCCTAAACTTATATTCCATTCTTGTATTTCAGTGTGATACATCATCATAATGAAAGTTTCAATTGACTAAGAAAAAAAATTATTAAAAAAAAAATTATTTAAAAATAATTCAAAAATGTGAAACTATTGAAAAATCAGAATTTTTTTGAAAACTTAAAAAAAAAAAGATATTATTTTTTGAAAAACTTACACCATTTTGTATAATTGGTAGGATTACAGTATTCAGAAATAGAAATACAATATTTCCATGTAAAACAGCAGATTCTTGTGCAGACAACCGCCAATGGCTATAAAATTTAATCAAAAAAAAAATCTTACTTTGATTTGATTGCTACCCATTGTACTAATTGAGGTATACATAGCGAATTAACTAAAAAAAGAACCATTGGAGCACCCCAACCAGTTACGGTAAGCCTATTTTGAGAATTGTTTTCACAAAAAAAATAAAGAATACTTTAAAAAATCAACTTCGGTTATTGCTTTTTCTAAACTTTCCGCTAATGAAAGTAGTTCATTCATTAAAATTGCAGGATAAACTAAGTATAAATATCTTTATAATTAAACTAACTTAAACATATCGATGCAATTAATAATAAAAAATTAAATGCAATAATACGAAATCCTCTTGTAACATGCGATAAATGAATATTACGCCATAATATATCTTGTGGCGGTGGGGCGGGAGTTATTAACCATTCTGCATTATCACCAACAACCCGTGGATCAATTAAGCATTCATTTAAACAATTTTTTGTACGAAAACATACAAATGCAACTCCAGCATTCTAAAAAAAAATAAAAAAAAAAAAATTAACTTACAGCTGTTGGAACCTGATCAAGAAGTTCTTCTATTATTCTAGCTTCAATAACAACTTTTGAAGTCCAATATGAAAAATTATTTTCCTCTTCCTTTGAATAGCATAAATATAAAAAAAATATGATTACTTGTAAATTATTAATAGAAGGCTCACGGGATGATAATCTACTATTTTCATTTCTAATATTTAAAGTTGTTGAATAATTTGAAATATCATCAGAAGAAGATGATTTGAGATGTTTTAATGCTTTTTCTAATTTTTGTTTGGCATAAATTAATTCAGAATGATCAAGAATTAAATTGACACAAATAACTTGTCGAGGAAATATTGTTTCAAAATGATTTAAAAGTATCTCCGAAAGATTTAAAGATTTTCTATCAAGACCACGTACCATTATCTAGAAAAAAAAATTTTTTTTTTTTTTAAATATATTACTGTATAAGATTCTGGATTAAAGCCGTCATTATTTGAAAGCATTCTTGGATCGCAAATACCAACCCAAAATTTAAATATAAAATAATAGTTAATAGCGATATAGATAACTGAAGAAAACTAAAACTTTTAATAAATATAAATTACCATTAGTATTCCCATACGCCAATCAGTTGGTGTTATATTTTGTGATGATGCTCTATCTAACCATCCTTCAATTTTGCTTTTTGGCTTTGCTGTCAGATTAATCGGTAAAATAATAAATAATCCAATTATTGACACTAAGGAATTATAATTTAAAATTTTTTTTCTTACTATAGAATGCTGCACTACCGCATGTTTTTAAGAATAAAAGATAGAACTGTATATCTGTAGATGTAAATTGTGTATCTTCCATTTTAAGAAGAAATCTGAAAAATTAAAAAAAATATCAGCTAAATATATAAATTAATAAATATAAGTTCTTAAAATTAAAAAATATATTAAATAGATTAAAAAAAATTATTAAAAAAAATACATTATAAATACTAATTTTTTTTTAAAATATAATTTTTTTTTAAAATATAATTTTTTTTTAAAATATAATTTTTTTGAGCATAAAAAAAAAAAGGTTGAATAAAGATAATATTTTTTTTATAATTAAAAAATAATTTAAAAAATATTAAAAAAAAAATTATCAATTAAAATATAAAAAAAAAAAATTAAGTACACATTTATTAATAAAAAAAATAATAAAAAATTAAAATTTACCTAAACCAATTAAATTCATTTTGATCTGTGTTTTTATTAGATTTTCGATAATTCTCTAAGAGTGGAAAATTAAGCCAACGACAATAATCTCCAGAAATTAATGAAGAATTTTTCAATTTTTTATCATTGATTGAACTAATTTCAGAATCTTCATTTAAATCAGTTTTTGAAGGTCCAGGAGAAGAAGAAGTTGAATCTAAGTCAAATAATTATTATAAATTAACTTACAAGCATTTGTTCTGTAATGATGTGTACCTCCTATTCTACGTAATATTGATGATTCTGAGCATGAATCATTATTTATTTGAAAATCACTAGCACTACGAGCTCTATTTTGTTCATCTTCTTCACGTGATCTTACAGATCTTAATAATAAAGCACCTAAATTAATTTTTTTTAAAAATTAAATTGCTGTATTCTAAAATACCTCGACTTAAAACATCGCCTCTAAATTTACGAATATATAAAAATCCTATAAAACAGCAACCAAATATGATCAAGTCATAAAATAATGCTATAAGTAACACCCGTACGTCGCCTTGCATATGTTCCTTTTAAATTTTAACTGAACCTAAAATATTTCTTAGAAAAATAAAATATTCTTTTTAAAAAAAAAAAATTAATATTTAAAAAAGAAAAATACTTAATTTTAAATAAAAAAATTTTTTAATATTTAAAAAAAAATAAATTTTTTAAAAAAATATTTATAAGTTAAAATATAGCATATATAATTCTGAGAATGATTAATTGGAAAATTTTCAATTATTTTTATTTCTGGAAAATTTTTAAATTCAATATTTGATTTATATATAAATTCCAGAACCTCATTTGAAATTTTTGGAGAAAATTCATTAGCAATAGCTAAGGTTATGTGTAGAATACGATTTTCATCATAAGGTACATATTGTTCCATTGGATTTTTTTTAACAACAGCTATTATTAATTTATTTGGAATTACTATTAATGATTCAATATTAAAATTAAAAAATTTATTCTAATAATAATAATAATAACATAATTTATACATACCAATTTTTTTTTAGATTCATTATATTTTTCTTTATAAGAAGTATCGTCAGCAAAATAATATAATGTTATATGTAAATGTTTTCTTAATGACTGAAATATGAATATGTAGAAAATACTTACTAGATTACTTATAGTATTGGGACATTTTTGATTAAATTCTTTTATAAGTATTTCCCAATTTATACCAGATTTTTTTGTTGGAGTAGATATATAAGAATATACAGCATTATTAAAATTTGATCCCAAAATGATTTTTTGTCCCCAGTCTTTTGTTGAATTTGTATTAATTTCTTTATATAATAAATCTATGCATTTTTCTATCTAAAAAAAAAATAAATTTTTTATTTAGATTACCTGAGTACTTTCATTTTTTGGTGAATATAATAAATTTGATAGATTATAAATATTTATATATTCATCTGAATTATGTAAATTTTCAGAAAAAATTATAAACTGTTCATTTAGTACTTTTTTTAAAGATATTTTTATATCATTTTTTATATATGAGTAACAGAATTATTTATACTTTGAGGATTCCAGTTTCTATATAATTGTAAAAAAGATAATGCAACATTTGTGAAATCTTTTGATTGAATAGTCTTATGATTTTCACGACGTATACCACGAGATATACATTCACAAATTGTTTCAGCACACCTAAATATAATTTCAAAAATTTTTTTTTAATTACCATGGATATTGCCAATCATTTTCAAAATTTTTATCTGTAATTGGTGTTATCATTAATAAGGATCTTAATACTATTGATGGATTTTTTAAATCTGATATTATATCTTCAGCATAAAATTTAATTTCTTTGATTGTTGTTTCAATACCACCTGGTGGATGATTCTTATCCATTAAAATTAAAATATTCGATATTTTTTTTTCTTTATTCTTAAAAAAATTATTTAAAGCATCTCCTTGATTTTTTTTTGCTATTTGTTGTAAATCTTTGAACAGTTTTCCATCAATTTCTTTAAAATCATTTTTTTCTCGCATCACTGTCATTTGCTAAGAAAAAAATTTTTTTTTTTTTTTTTTTTTTACCTTTCCCAAAAATCCATCTGAACTTGTATAAATTGCGGTATCCCAAATCCATGAGGTAACTGATAATAAAAAAATTTTATATAGCTTACTATCATCATTTGTCTTCAATAAATTATTCGACTTATTAGTTAATACAACAAACTCTTCATTTTCTAATTCTTCTTTTGATACTGAACATAAAACATTCGGTAAAGAAACAAGTTTATTCAACAATCCTCTTAAAATTGTACTTTTTCCAGAACCCGGTATACCGCTTGGGATAATTACCAATATTTCGGCAATTTTGGGACAATTTGATGATTTATATAATTTTTTTATATCAGGGATATCAGACGGTGTAATTCCAGAACTTGATTCAGAAGATAATTCAATAGGGATTCGATTTTTTTTTTTGTTTGAACAAATTTTAAATATCTTCTAAAAAACATATTATAATAAAATTAAATAAGTTCCTACATTTAATAAAAAATTATTATTATTATTTTTTTTTGATGGAATTTCATCAATAATAATTAAATTACAATAATTTGATTTTTTTTCAATCAAATCAATTAATATTTTAGTTTCTTCTAACCATATATTTAAAATAACATTTATTATGCTTCTTCTATTGTTTATTAATAATGAAATAATTTCAGCATTTTTTGTAATATTATTTAATTCTTCTAATTTAAATGGAACATCACTATTTAAATCATTCTTTATTTGTGAAAATGTGTATGTTGGGATTGGACCAAAATATGAATGACGTGCAAATTTTACACTTTCTTTTTTCAATTCTTTATTTTCATAAAGATAATCAACTTCCTTAATCGCTAACTCTAAACCTTTATCATTATAACCCCAAATTAATGCTAAAAACTAATACATTTAAAAAATAAAAATATCTTACATTTGATAATTTTGGGACATCAAGAAAATTTTCTTGATTTATAGATAAATTAAATAATTTATCAAAATAAACTTGAGGATTATGACTTATTGTTATTTTTGGGAAATAGGAAGAAGAAACTTCGCTTAAACTAATTGGATTTTTAACATTTTTATCAATATTTAATTTTAACTTTAAAGCACAAATTATTTCAGCATCAAAAATTAAGGGAGGTACAAGAATATGTAATGGCGGGAAATTTGATATAAATGGTTCATTCTGCGTTAAATCTTTATTAACTGGGATATATTTCAGGGATTTCGGATTTGATTGTAGAAACTCATTAGTGCTGGGGACTAATTGTAGAGACTCCGCAGTGTTTGGGACTAATTGTAGAGACTCCGCAGTGTTTGGAACTAATTGTAG
This sequence comes from Ichneumoninae sp. B BG-2022a, assembly GCA_030522725.1. Lineage (NCBI taxonomy): Eukaryota > Metazoa > Arthropoda > Insecta > Hymenoptera > Ichneumonidae > Ichneumoninae sp. B BG-2022a. Next base: position 13,863 of record JAPYZD010004356.1, read on the forward strand.
AGACTCCGTAGTGTTTGGGACTAATTGTAGAGACTCCGCAGTATTTGGAACTAATTGTAGAGACTCCGTAGTGTTTGGGACTAATTGTAGAGACTCCGCAGTATTTGGTACTGATTGTAGAAACTCCTTAGTGTTTGGGACTGATTGTAGTAACTCCTTAGTGTTTGGAAATGACTGATGGGGATCTGATGATATTGAGACTGATTGATGGGATTGTGTTGAAATTGGGACAGATTTTGGAACAATAATTGGGACGGTATCACGTGATTCTGATAATAATGGTATTGAATCTGATTCAACTTTTTTTAAAAAGTTTTCAAATTCTTTATTTATATAATCAGAAGTAATTAAATATTTTGAATTACAATATATACAAATATAACTGAAGAAATAAAAACAAAAAAAACTCACTTTAAACATTTTTCTAATAAATCTTGGTATTCTTTAATTAATTTGATTTTAAAATCATTTAATGTATCACGCCAATAATTAAAGAAAAAATCTTTAAATGCTCCAAGATATTTTTTAATACAAGATGATTTATTATTTGATTTTGAAAATGAATGTGAATTTTCTCTTAATTTTCTTTTCAATAAATATTCAGCTGTTTTTGCTTTAATTAAACTTATAAGGACACCAAATGGTGTTTGAGTATGGTTTGCAATAATATGTATAACTACACCTTCACCATAATCACATATTTTAGAATTATCCTGAGAAAAAAATTTTTAAAAAAATAAATTAAAAAAAAAATAATTAGAAATATTATTATTGATTAATAAAATATTTTTTGTATCACGTAATCTATAATTAGAAAAATAATTATTAAAAATAGATATTATAAAAAGATAGTTACCATTATATAAAAATATTTATTTAAGACAGGGAAAAGCGTGTCTAAATTAATATTTTGATCAATCTAATAAATAAATAATAAATTTTAATTAATTCTTACAAAATAATAGTTACATATTTTAAAATTTTTATTATTTAAAGAATTTGATAAATCATTTAATTGATGTATAGTCCAACTAATTTTATTTCCTTCATGAGGTATACAACCAAACCATATTAATTCTTGTTTTTGATAAGAAACAGGATGTTGATAATTTGATATACCAATTAATTCACCAATTAGTGTATGATTAATTAGAATATTCTTTAAAATATCAATCTTAAAAAAAATTATTTAAAAATTTTTACATACTTGATTATTACTCATTGATTTTAATAAATTGAACCAATTCCTAGCAACCTAAGAAAAAATTTTTTTTTCAAAATATTTTGTTGAAAATATTTTCAAAAACATTTTTGTTTTTCTTGAAAAAAGGAATTTTTTTTATCTTACTAAAATTGGAAATTCAAATCTTTGATTATCAAAATAGGATATTAAATCAGAAGGATCTCTCACGCAAATAGAAACATTCTTTGAACAACAAATCCAAGCATCAATATAAGAATTCCACGAAATCTAAAATTTATTGATTAAAAAAAAAAATACCTGCGCATTTCCCCCATTTAGCTTTTCAAGAGCATAAACAGTAAATTCAGCATCTTGACTAGAATAAATTTGTATAAAAAAAAAAATCTTACGATTCTGCAAATGAAAGTCGTGATACAATTTGATGATATAAATCAGATTGTGAAGCAAAATTTTTATCATATCGAGAATCTAATACTTTCTTAAATTCAATTAAATTTAATGAAAAAAATTTTGGTAAACCTCTGCATAAAAGATTTTATTTGTTTTTCCTTTACCGTCGAAGTATAATTTGGGAATTTTCATTTTTTGGGACAAAATAGGAAAAACCTCTTCTAAATAAATACTAAAAAAAAAAAATAAAAAAAAAAAAAAATCACCTGCAAGATTTCACATTTAATATATTCATTATCTGCTTTAAATTTATTAATAAATGATACATCAATAATTTCTCCTTCAGGTATATTAAGTGAAGATTTTTTAATACGACAATTATAATTATTGAAAAGCCATTCAATTAAATTTGTTTCTTCTAAATAAATTTTTTTATAATTGAATTTTTACCTGAAGGAGGTTTCCATAATAGGATTTCCTTCATTTCATCTGTCCCAAATAATATGGATAGTAAAAATGTACCTTCATATATTGAAATCAAAGAAACACTAGTTGAAGTAATTTTATTTTTTATTTTTTTTTAATTTTGTTAGAAAAAATATGTTGAAATTCCATGTCAAATTCGTAAAGAAAAGATAATTGAAATTCCTAAAATTGAATATAAAACAAAAATTGTTCGTGTCCCAGAAAATCGATATATTGAAAATATTATATATAAAAAAGTTATTAAAGTATAGAAATGAAAATTTTTTTGATATGTTGATCAGGAAGTTGAAAAAATTATTGAAATTCCTGAAATAATTTATAAAACAGAAGAAATTCCGACAACTAAGTATATCGAAAAATTAGTTGACGTCCCAAAATATATTTATGAACACAAAATTAAAAATGTCCCAAAAATTGAGATACGAGAAAGGTTTATTGAAATACCCAAAATAATTAGAAAAGAAAAACTAGTTGAAATTCCCCAAATTGAATATAAACAAGTTCGCAAAAAAAAAAAAAAAAATATTTTTTTTTATCAGGTATTTGTTGAAAAAATAATTGAAGTCCCAGAATTTAAAATTGAATACATCTATAAAGATGTCCCAATACCAAAAATAGAATATAAAAATGTTTATATTGATCGCATTATCGAAAAACCTTATGATGAAAGAATTATAAAATTTGTTGATGTTCCAATTCCAAAATATTATGAAAGATTTAAATATAGAAATGTCCCAATCCCTCAATTTAAAGGTTTTCCAATACCAAAATTAATTGAGAAGTATGTATTATGAGAAAGACCTCATATTAGAACAATTAAGCAAGATATTCCTGTTGATCATTATAATGTGATTGAAGTTCCTCAAATTGTATCAAAGTAACATTTTTTATAAAATATTCTTGAATAATCAGAGAAATATTAAAACCATATCCCGTAATACGTGAGAAAATTATAGAAGAAGAAATTAATGTTGAGGTGAAATTTTTTTTTTCTGAAATTTCATAGGTACCGTATGAAAGAATCGTTCGTATACCAAAACAAGTGATTAAGGAAATCGAAAATGTGATTGATGTACCAATTCATTTAGAACAAGAACCTCTTGTTAGAACACCTGATGGGCTTATACCACTTAGTAAATGGATACCACCAACACAATCAAATGAAGCTGCTAATTATAATAAAATAGATTGATATGTAAGTAGAAATATCGCATTTAAGTATTTTTTTAAAAAAAAAAAAAAAAAAAAAAAAAAATTCTTTTAAGAATTAGGTAATTTAATTCTTGAATTAATTTTTTCAGATATAAATTTAGATGGGTCTTCAATATCTAACCATTCAATTGATTCTTTTGGTTTTAAATGAACCGTATTGTCTTCCTCTGAAAATTGAGGTGCTGGTTCTAAATCTATTTTTGAAGAAATTTCTGTTGCTATCCACGGGTTTTGTATAAATTTGTTTAGAATAAAATTAATAAAATCTTTTCGTTTACATAATTTTAAGTAATTAATTTGTTTTTCTCTTCTATTAAAATCAAATCGTCGTAATACAACTTCATTAAAATTTCTGTCATCAAAAAAATTGTTCAATTGATATTTCATTTACCTTCTAGTTTCTTCTTCTAAACGTTTAGGTTTTTCTTCAAGTTCAATAATCAAACCTTCACGTAAATTTTCAAACATTTCTTGAGTAAGTTGTTCTTCTATATTATTGCCATAATATTCAATAAATGCTCCAATTCTTTCAGTTATTAATGTAGGCTTTAACCAATTACTTTGTGCTAGAAATTGTAATTCTTCACAATTCATTGAACGGCTATTATTACAACTAACAATATATCCTAATACATAAAATTCAGTTTTTTTTTTATAGTTACCAATTTGTTGTTTTGTTCTTAATGTATCAAAAAATGGTTGTGAAAAATAATTTCGAGATAATTTAAGTAAAGCAGAATCTTCAATTTCTAGTACGCCAAACTAAAAAAAAATATTAAAAAAAAAAAAAAAATTAAACATTATAATTATATATTTAACTAATTGAAATATATTATTTAATTTTTAAGAATATTTTTAAATTCAAATTTATAAAAATTATTATAAACATAAAATTTAATTCTTAAATGAACAAAACTTTTATTACATACAATTTATTCTAATCAAAAAATAATTATATCTTGCATTCTTTTTAAAGACAATTTATATATTATAAAGTGACTCATAACATTTACTATAATATTTAGATGAAACAAAATTATTTACTATCGTAAATTAATGTAAATAAAAATTAATTTAATTTTAAAAAACCTTAAATTTATTTATAAGATCAAATTATTTTAAAAAGTAATTTTTGAATTACATTTAAATTGAAGAACATTAATTTGACAAATAAATTTATAATTAAGATATTAATTTAATTGATTTACATTTATAGAATTAAATTTTATTAAAAAGATTATTTAATAAAATTATAAATAAAATTAAAAAAAAAAAATTATTATTAAAATTATTATTTGAATTAATTAGATTACCTGTATAGCTAAAATTGAAGCATTGTTTTTTTCATCGGGATTTTTAGTAAATTCACGTAATCGTAATCTAATTAAACCATCATTGATCGATTTAAGATCAGCAATTGAACAACAATCATTAATTTTATAAGTTCCTTGTAGATTGTAATTACTTGTTATATTATTTAGACAATTAATAGCATCTTCATTTTTTAGATTTCCTTGTATCAAAGCCTCAATTGAGACATCTTTTAAGACGTCTTTACTCAAATCTTTAATATCTTCAAACTTTATTTTCATTGCTGATTCTAATCGTTCTTCTGGAGTATAAAAAGGCTTCATTAAAAAATAACGACGTAATTGCATGGCTTGTTGATATGGTTGTCTAAAAAGAATTTAAAATCCTTCTTCTTACTGATTCATGGCAAAAATTTTTAAATTACGTATTGTAATTGCTTTTGCCACGTCAAATGCTTCTTTACTCAAAGCTGATTCTTTTATACTCATAATTAGTTTTTCTAGTAGATACATAATCTTATCATTATAACCGACAACTTGCAAATCAAAACCGCGTGCATCACCACCAGCTTTTGAATCAATGGTTGCTGATAAAGCGTATCCGAGACCCGCTACTTGAGCATCATATGCAAACTAGAAAAAAAAAAAATAAAAAAAATTAATAATTTTTTAAAATAAAATTCACTAACTATAGAAACTATTTTTTTCTGGTTAATTTTAAATACTACTTTATAATCTTACTTCGTTCAACATTTCATGTATAGTTGATAAAAACATTCCAGCTAAACTTGACTCGTTCAAACCTTGAGCAATATAAGGTGATATAAATCTCAAAATTATACAAGCTTTTGGGACATCAAATTCATTATCTTGTTTAAAGAATAATTTTGAATTTCCTTTAACATTGAGTTTCTAAAAAAAGAAAAAAAAAAATTTTTTTTACTACCTGTGGTGTATCTGGCATATTATTTTCTCGTGATTTAAGTGATAAATCTTTTGGAACAAAAGGGTTTGGTTTTGGGAATTTTAATGGGATTGAATTAAAATTATCAATTTGTTTAATCCCCGTCCAAGTAAGGAAAAGTTCTTTCGGTATACTTTCTTGTTGATAAGAAGTCCCATAATATTCTTCTTTGATCCATGTTTGATTTGAATTTTCAAGACTTTTTGACATAAGAATAACATTAAGATTTTCTGGTTTTAAATAATCTAACATTTCTTCAATTTCTGAAATGTTATTTTCAAAAATAAGATATGGCCCAGAAACGAAATGTTTAGGAGGATAAATCATCATTTGACTTGCAGTTTCTACAACATAACTATCTGGTGATGATTGAGATAAGAATTTAAATTGAATATTTGCCAAATTTTTTAGTTCATCCAAAACCCAAGATTGTATTGGACTTTCTTTCAAGAGTCTAAAGAAAGTTTAAAATAATTAAATAATCAAGAGATATTCAACATAAAAAAAAAAAAAAGAAATTTGAATTAAAAAAATAACTAGTCAGCAAAAAAAATTATAAATGGCTGAAGTTCAAAAAAAAATTTTAAGAATAATTTGAATCATAAAATAGAAATTCAAAAAAAAAAAAATAAATTTAAATAACAAACAAATTGAAAGCAGTCTGATTTTAAGATAATCAAAAAATTAAAATTAAGAAAATTTATTTTTAATTTTTTTTTTTGAAAAATAATCAAACCATAAATTAATTATATAAATTCAATTGGAAAATTAATATGATTTTTTAGAACTTAATTAAGAAATTTTAAAAAAAAAGAATTTATTTTTAAAAATTTTATTGAGTAGAAACCCTACCGTAAATAATCAAAAACATATTTTCCAATTTTTTCAATTGAATTAAGACCAAGATCAGTAAGCTCAATACGACATTGTAAAATTGATATACCCGCTGCTTGCATTGTAATTCCAGCACAAAGTTCTGTAGCTAAACCATCAGCTTTAAGTGCAGATAATAATGAACCCTTCCCTTCATGTCCCAGTAAATGAGTTATATAATTAGTAGGTTTTGTACGCCAAAAATCTGTTTGTTCTGGTAAAACCCAATTAAATCTTATAGAGCGAACATCTTTTACAGGTATTATTTTAAACTGAAAAAAATAAATTTTTTTTTTTGAAAAAAAAATTTATCTTTTTTTAACTTACAAATTGATTCAATTCAGAAGATCTATATGGTTGATGTGGATAACCTATTTGATCTCCTTTTGGGATTACGATTTCATTGTTTTTAATATCATTAAACATTTCAGTGACAATATCTTCTAAGACATCCAAACGTTCACGTCCCAAAACACATAATTTCATTTGATTAGCAGAATAATATTTTTGATGAAAATCTAATAACTTTTGACGAACATTAATATTATTCAATAAAGGTATATCTCTTAATGTATCACGATTACCAGTTGCAAACATACTTAATGGATGATTATTATTAATAGTTGATTTCATTAATTGCATTATTCTTCTCTCATCTGATAATAAATTTTTAGTATGTTCTGAATGAACTGCATCTAATTCCCTATTAGTAGCACTCGAAGTAAACAGAGGACTTATAAAAAACTGCGAAAATCTATCAATTGCTCCTTTCAAATAATCGGGACCCACAGCAAAATAATACATTGTGTTGAGAATACAAGTATAAGCATTTGAATGACCTGAATGTTGTTGTAAATATTTATTGTAATCTGTTTCGTCGGGATATTTATCTGTCCCAAGAAATAACATGTGTTCTAAAAAATGTGCTAGCCCTTGTATTTCCTTTGGATCAAATATAGAACCAACATTTACATTCAATGCACAAGCTGCTTGATCACATTTTTCATCAGATATTAATAATGCTTCAAGTTTATTTGATAATTTAATATGTCGATATTTTTTTTTGTCAGAATCAGGTAAATCTAAAATTAATGAAGGAGAAGAGGTGGATATAGATTCTTCTTTTTTTATCATCTTAGGAATTATTAAATTACGTTTATATAATTTCTTTATCAAAAAATTATAATAACGTATTTTTAACATGCACTGGTCCTGTCACATGAAATTACGACATCATTATATCTACAGTAATATAAGAAATTCTCAAATTCAAAATAAGAATGGAAATATAAATTTTACAGTAAAAAAAATTCATATTATAAATAAAAGTATAGTAAATATAAATTATAATATAAAAAAGACTCATATTAAAAATAGTTTAAGTTTATCTGAAAGATATTATTCAACAAATAAAAAAGAATGTTCAAAAAATTTAAGAAATAATTATTTAAGATTTTTTTTTTTAAATAATGATAAAATTAAATTTCACTTAATTCGAGATTTCTTGAAATTTATATTTAATTCTATTTTATTTATTCAAAATAATAAAATTGAATTTATTAATTCAGAAGAGATCATGCTATGGTTAATAAATCTTACAAGATTAAGCCTTGAATATGAAATAGTCAAATTTATTGATGTTATCAAAATAAATTGTTATTTTGAAATTTTAGAAAAATGGAATTTATGGTCTTCAGATAATCACGATGTTACTTTTTGTAAGTTTTTTGGAAGATAAAATAATAGGCTGTTTATATATGCAGTGTGAATTTAAGGATTTTCATCATGTTGCTTTAATACTAAAAAAACTATTGATTAATCGTAAGGATATAACGACTTTAATTTCTACATTGACAAAAAAGATAAATGATGACAATGAACCACAACCATTTTCACGAAGTAGTTTTGTCATGCGAAAAATGATACATGTACTGAAGTTACATATACAGTCTATTAAATGTTCAAATCAAAAAGAAGATGCATTAAATGCGTGGAAATGTTTTCTTTCTGCAATTGTACAATGGTGCTCTCGAATAGTACATGAAGCATTAAAAAATAATGTAAAATCCCTAAATGGACAAAAGACTCAAATCTGTAAAGCGTTAGCTCATACATGTGGACTATTATGCTCAGTGTCAGTAAAGTCGATATTTTTTGACGCAAATGACATGCAACAGTTTGTAGCTATTCTTAATAGTGTTATTAAATCCAAAGCTCAAGAGATTCGTGAGCATATGCTCAAAAATATATATTTATGTATATCACATTTTGCTCGGCGGGTGCAACATGATAAAAGAAAATATATACTCATGAATAAGGAAGATGCTTTATTGCTGGCCAATTTAGAACAACTATTTATAAAATGGACATCAGAATTTAAAGATTCTTATAAGAATGTATCGAGTCTTTTGAATACTAATAATAATAATAATTATACGTTGAGCTTAACCACTATTTGCGCATTGATTATTGCAGATTGTCTTATTCAATTTCCACACAAAATGACACCTAATGTAAAAGCTCAAATGGCTCAATTAATATTGACTAACAATCCTTTAAATAAATCTCTAAATTTCAAGCAAACATTAAGCTTCTTACGTAAGCTTCAACTTTGTTATATTTACCAGATAACGATCTTAATTGGGATATGAAACGTCTTCTTGATTCTAAAGTATAAATGAATATTTGAGATTTGATAAGATTCAAATTATTCAGGCATTACCTTTTATAAACATGTGAATTCGCTTCGTTGTTCATAGTAGGAAATTAATTACGAGAGCAAAGTTCCGAGCACAGCTCAAATGCCTCGGTATTTTTTCTGTTCCAGAAAAAGTCAAAAAACTACGCTGTAATTCGGTGAGTCAATTTGATGAAATTGTGTAACATCAATATTTGATTTAATATTAATCATAAAAATTGGATAATGTGTTTTATTGCGTTGGTCTTCAATACAAAAATGACACTAATAATTTTTTTCATTGGAAATTATTAATTAAATTTAAAAAAAGTTTACAATTATCAAAATCTGAATAAATTTTTAAGTGAACATGTGTATAAACAAAAAACATTACGTGCATGAAATATTCTCATGCATGTTTTATACGCATGTTGCACGTGATATGTCGTGTACATATGATTTGCACGTGTTTTCTAGAAAATCAGAATTGTATGAGTAATAAATATTATTTCAGGATATACGTGAAATGGCGTAGTGCGCATTCTATAACAATAGAAAAAATCATGGATTGTCATACCAACGAGATTACAACTCGCAGATGTAAAGCACTAAATTTAGAATTGCGTTAAACAAAAAAATTTTGATAAAAAAAAGCTAAACTGTGATAATGGCATAAATTAAGTCCCAATAACTTTTACTTTAAGATTGCTTCATAAATAATTAACGCTTATCATCTTTGTCAAAAAGACAGTTGTCTACTTTTTTACAGGAGCAACAGATTGATTTATAAATTAGTTTGATTGGACAGCAAATAATCTTGAAAAAGCATGCGCAGCAATGACAAAGGTTGCGGCAGAAGCAGAATGCGACGCACAACACAAGGGCTGCCGCCACACAACACGCTACCACAATCGTTATGACCACCCATCGAGGCAAACCTTCTGTTGACGGAAGAGTCATTTGCAAAAATTAAACTTTAAACTGATTCAATAAGTATCAGGCACACCGTGACTAATAATACCTGAGATGTAGCGTCCGACATATAAAGCTCATATAATTACATGCAAAAATTTTAAAATGATAAAAGCTGATACATGACATGACAACTGATATTTTGAAAAAGAAAGCATTATAAATGGCGGCGAATTTCGTACCGGCGACACGACATGACAGCGGGTTTAGTGTTGAGTCTCAATTAGTAGAAGGAAATTACTCATTCAATATAACAGAGAGCAACTTAAGTTCATCATTAGAAAGAGAAAAGTTATTTGGTTAGCACTTCATAATAAAAATTTAAGTTAACAGTGTCTCAAATTCTTCTCAAATCTGGCGAGGATTTATTACAAAAAAAGTACGGCCTAAGTATCAGTGCTTGGGCAAAAATTACAGCATTTCTACCGCCAGAAGGTTAATGATTGTATTGGCTGACGTTTTATTTTAGACAACATAAAATTATCTCGAATTAATATTGAAGAGAGTAATGCAATATATAATGATAAAGGTAGATTTATAAATCTACCGAGACATGGAATTTCTTCATATTGGTACAATAAAGATAAATTTGTATTAAATGCTAAACCGTGGCTTCGATGTCCGTATTTATTACGGGAAAAATTTTTTCGAAATATTAAAGGTTAAATTAATTTTTTTTTTAAAATCTCAAATTCAGGTTTGAAGGTCGCATATATTGAATCTGAATGTGCCAATTTACCTCGAAGTCAACTCATGCTATTATTTGCCAATTGTGCAGAAACTTTAGAAAAACTTTTTTTTTTTGTACGTCAAAAATAAACTTAATTTTTTTTGAAAGGTTCCAGAAATAAAAATTTCGGATAAATTTTCAAATCAAATAAATATAAAACATTTAGAAATTCCTTCTTTATCAGATTTTTCAGGAGAAAAACGTTCTTTAAATTTTAATAAACTTAAAGAAATAAAAATCGAAGGTAATTAAAAATAATTCTTAAATTCTCAATTCTAGGACCATGTGCTATTCGTTGGATTTCATTATTACGTACATTTCGTCTAGACTCACTTGAAATCTTAAAATTACATTTTCCATCAACTACAAAAAAGTAATTTTTTTTCGCTTAATAAGATTCAAATTTATAGAATTTTATTAGAAGATGAAAAATTACTGATTAATATTGCCAAGTAAAAAAAATACTTATTTTGATTTTTTTATTAAGATTTTTTTCTGGAACTCTGAATATTCGTAAATTCGAATTTAATTATACTCCAACTGGAGAATTTGAAAAACGTTTAGCAATTGCATGTTTACGTTGGATTGGAACATGTTCAGCATCAAAAAGTCTTGAATCTATTACTTTTAAATCAGATTATTTACAATCAGTAAGTCAAAAAAAAAAAAAAAAAAATAGAAATTTGAAAAAAAAAAAATAGAAATTTGAAAAAAAAAAAATAGAAATTTGAAAAAAAAAAATAGAAATTTGAAAAAAAAAAATTCTGAAAATTTTATAAACAAAATTTGAATAAAAATTTTGAAAAAAAAAAAATTAAAAAACATTTTTCAGTTGATTGGATGTTTTTACAAGCATGTAAGTGAGGCAATATCGAAGAGAGGTGGTATATTGGATTTAATCTCTGGGAGCAAAGAATTAGATAAATTGTAAGGAAAAAAAAAAAAATTGTTTTTGATACAGAACAAATTTACCATCAAGTATAAAAATGCCGTTTTCAATGGGAATGTCTCACAATAAAGATGTTCGAGATTTTTTAGAAAAAAAACTTGCAAAACATGAAACATCTGAGCGAAATCCGGAAAATATTTTAAATTTTATAATTAAAGAAAGAATAAAACAAAAAACTAAAAGAGCTCAAAAGTTCATATTAACATATATCATATCTTTGAAAAAAATATTTTTTGATGGTAAAGTTGGTAATTGGATTGACATTTATGGATTATCAAAAATTTTAGGTGTAAGTTTGTTTTAATTAAAAAAAAAGTTTATTATGTCTTACAATACTTGGTCCCAAATTGAAAAAATTGAATATAAATTTGAGTTCTAATTTGGTTGAACAAAAAGCTAATGAACTTGCTTGGCAAGGGTCATCACATATAATGAAAGATTACGACTTATTATTAAAATCAATTGAAAAATTACCGACGATAAATTTAACAAATTTGAATTTGTTTTCATTAATAAATATGACTATTTCTCAGGAATTCGAAATTATTTTTGAATTGATTAAACATTTCAATATTCATGAAGATGAAGTTGTTATTGAAGAAATTAAAAAATCACATAAGGGTATATTAATTTCTTAATAAAAACTTATCCCCAGAAAAAAAAAAAAAAAAAAATGAAAAAAAAATAATAAAAAAAAATAAATCACATGATCTTGTATTTAAAATAATAATGACAAATTTATCATTGAATGGACAAGCTTATTAAAATTATACAGCCTACAATTTTTTCAATATGCCCATTACCTAATCCTTTACTTTTACAAAATTTTCAAGAGGCATCTATATGTAGTAAAATAATAATTGCACCTATTACGTATTGTAAGTTTTATCATTTATTATTTATATCATTAGCTGGTCTTGGAAATTATTGGTCAGCTTTATCGGGATCACTCGAAAAAAAAGTTGATGAAACTCCTTCAAAAATAACTGAGGTAAAATAATTACCGAAAATAATTCATCAAAAATACTAATTATTTTTTTTTAAATTTTTTTTAGATTTTATTGTATTCAGCTCAAGATTTACAATGGTTATTATTATGTGCACAGGAAAATCAAAAAGAAAATTTAGAACCACGATTAATAACAGTTGAATCAACAATTGATTCTTTAATTGCTATGACATTTGCTTGGGACAACATTTCATTAGCACATAGTATCGGAAAAATGCATGTAGAAAGGTAAAATTAAAAAAATAAATTAAAAAATTTAGACTTTTACAATCAACAATTAATTATCTGTCAATTTGTGATATTGTATATTTATATAAAAAATCTCTTCAACAAATAATCGTTAAATATTTATTACCATTAGTAAGCTATTTTTCTAATAATTAGATTTAAAGGATTTACATTTCAATGATGGAAATCAAATTGCAGAATTTTTTTCTCTAATAATTTTTTTTTAATTTTTTTTTTTTTTCAGAATTGAAACTTAGAAAATTTTCTAATGGTATTCCAGATAATCTGAAAATTGCAGCTTTAAAAAATCTAATATTAAAAACTTCAACAAAAAAAAATTTAACAGCAAAAACTTCAATTGATTCTAAAATTCTTGAATCAGAAATTTCATTGGAAGATAAAAAAATTTATCAAGAAATTGAAGATATGAAACAAGAAAAGGAAAGAATTTTAGATGAATCATTTCTTGATGCTTTAGCTGCTATGGGTGTTCAAAGACGACTGAATTCCTTAAATACTACATCATCAGCGGTAATAGAATATTTTTATAATTATTTTATTTTTTCTAGAGTGAGAGCGAATTTTTAAAAGTTTTTCTAAGTAAAATTCATCAATCTAAATCAAATTTAAAAAATAGAAATGACAACAATAACGATAACAATAATAATAATAATAATAATAATAATAATAATA
>JAPYZD010004357.1:0-11406 GCA_030522725.1 Ichneumoninae sp. B BG-2022a
GTATTGGAAGCTTTTTTACATAAACCGTTTCTGAAATTTCAAACACATGTGTGTTGCAATTTTACAATAAAATTTGTATTTTTCATGAACATTTTTGTAGACTTTGCAGCAAAAGATTTGTAATTTTAATATCCAGTATTTTTATTTTACAAGCAAAGTACATTAATGTTTAATTAATATGAGTAATGTCAGCAAATTTCAAGTTCCAGTACAATAAATTTACAATTTATTTTTACAGTGCAGTGTTCGCGGTCACATACGTTCAAAAGTGTTATTTGGTTGGTACAACTAAATAATTCTTCAGTCCAACAATTATTCGCTTCACTCGATTCAACCAAATTTTTTTATTTCACCATCTAAACAACGCCTTTGAACGTAAGTGAAAGTTTCGGTCAATCCCCAAATTTTTTTCTCAGTGTAGGTCTCCTTCCTCGCTATATCGAGTTCCGGCTCTGCGCGCCCGGTTCATCGGGTAGTTAGAGGCGAGTTGCCGCGGCTGCTGGTACCCCGCCGGTCTCTGCATACGGGCCCTCGCGAGACGGTAGAAAATGGTCGTGGGTCTAGTTTTCCTCCCGGCGATGGTATCCGTGCCGATTCGGCAGCCTCTTCCATTCGTCGCCCAGATACGTTGGTCAGGGGCGACCTTCTGGTGCGCTCCGGCTGAGCTGTGTTACCGTACATAAGTGTGTGGAGTACATCGTACAAGGGTGCAGCGGGAGCGGTGTGGCCTGGCACAGAGAGAGGTAGGGGTTCGGCAAGGACCACGAGATCAATATGTATATGGACCGCGGTGGTTGGGGGCGGCCAGCCGCCCGTCGTCATCTCATTGGCCAACGGCTACCACCGAAACCACGCCTACTCCCACACACGCTGTCTTAACCCTCCAGCGAATCCCCTGTTCACCCTCTCGGGACGCTCCCGACTCACCCCCTCGCTTTGGAAAACCACCGTCTACCCGTCTCGGTCTCTCATCCGCTTTTCCCGCAGCCTCGCCGAACTACGCTCTGCCTCTCGCCCTGGTGCCGCTCTCTCGCCCATGCCCGGCGTGGCCCTCTGCGCGGGCGAGGCTTGCATGTTACGTGAGAATCCCGAACGGAGCTTTTGTGGCTACGCAGCTCGGGCGAAAACCAGCCACCCACCCTCGCGCTCCGCCCGATATCCACAAAAAAAACCCTCACCGAATCGCACGAAATCATCGAAAATTGAAAAGCCAAATCGTCCCCGTGCAGCACAGCGAGACTCTGTGCGAGTTTCCCGAGGCACTCGAGGCAGAGTCACCAATGGCAAAGTACGCCAATTCTATCGCATACCGGATGTATCCATCGGATCAACGGAATGCCGTTGAGGATGCGATTATAGGTGAAGTGGCTCGCGATCGCGAATGTTTCCGGCGCGTCAGTCGAGCTACCCGGTCGAGCGGCAAGCTTCGAATTAACCGGATAATTAGCTTAAATGGCAAGCCGGATCAGCCCGGCGCACCAGAGGCATTAGCCCTCTCCGAGGCGAAATCTCCCGCGCGTGCTCGCTCGCCTTCTGAAACTTTGACTCGCCGTTGTACGAATCGCGAGATCTCCCGGGCTAATCTGCCTCCTCCTCGTCTCTCTCATCTCGTCGTCCCACTGAGCCCGAGCGCAACCCTGAAATATTCAGTCGGCGTGTTCCAGTGCTTCCATACGACTGTGGCTACCCTCGGTAAATTGGTTTAGCTCCGCGTGACTCGAGCAACGCGCCTCGGAAAGGAAACTCCATGGTTTTCCTCCTTCCTTTTCGACCCGAGATCACGATGCGTTTTTTGTTCATCGTCTAATTGGCGGACGATGAATGGGGTGCACGCTTGATTTATTTGTGTTTTTTGCGTCTCGAATGTCATTCTCTACACGGTTTGCGCACGAGGACCTTTGTAGCGGTGACGCGAGCTCTCGCACTCATCGACTGCAGCCTCTCGAAATGTGAGGGTGCGGAGCTCGAGCACCGAGCCCACAGGCGGATAGGTCGTCAGCAGGCCTTTAAGACGCGAACCCCCGCGTATTCTCATACCTCCGCTTCGTTAGAATATACTTCCCCCCTTCCCCCCTTCCACCACCTTCCTCTGCCACTGGATCCGGGTTATCGCTGGCAAGGCATTGAAACAAAGCCTACGGGCCGTGGTACACGGATCTGGAGTGGCCGATCTTCGAGCTCGTCCAACAGGAAACGACACCCGTTCAATGTGCCTCGTTCGTATGCCAGACTCTCGAGGGGGTTTCCACGCGTGCGATGCCTCCGGATTAATACCTAACCACTCCAATGTCCCGGGCCTAATTGTACCTTGGGAGGCAGAAGCGGCGATTAATTACCACGTTCTCGATGTAATGGATCTGGTGGAAGAGCGATAGACAGTATTAACAAAATGGGTGCATTTAAGAAACTTTTTTGGCCACTAACGTACATTATTTTCTTGGTGATTTTAGAAAAAATGTTTGTAAAATTAACAGAGGTTTGACGATATTGTTTTTAAAATTATGGAGAAAAGAATTGTGGATGTTTGCGGATAAGAAACTTTGGTACCGAAAATTAAAGTACAGTATATCTGAGGTGTTATTAAAAAAAAAGTGAATAGACATTTATCATTTTTCGTCCGTGTAAAAGTGCAGTAACGATTGTTGTAAAATACTGAAAAGATTCGACGGACGAAGAGTGATAATAGTATATTATGCCACACACCCAGAAAAATAATTTATTTGACGCCCACCGTTTATTTGGTTTAAGTAAAATATTCACTTGATTTAAATAAATATTTCATTTAAGTAACAATCTATTTAAAGTAAATAAATATTTATTTCAATCAAATAAATATTTTACTTAAACCAAATGAACGGTGGCCGTCAAATAAATTTTTTTTCTGGGTGCAAGGGAGGAAAGTGCATCTTTTCAGAGAGTGTAAAGTTTGATGCCCGAGCAAAGCAAAGGCAGAAATTCACACGAGGCGAAAATGCACTTCTTGCTTTGTGGCATACGCTATTTTTTTCTCGACTATGCTAAAAAAGTGGCCATATTGTGGCTATGCATGCAACGGGGATGGAAAGTGGCCCATAATTGTCGAGCGGGAGGGAAAGTGATTGAGCGGGAGGAAAAATGAAACTTTTCCTCCCGCTAAATCACTTTCGCTCCCGCTCGTCAAGAATGAACCACTTTGCACCCCGTTTGCAGACATGAAAAGGGCTTTTTCATCACAAGGTGCGAAAATTGCGGTTTTACGCACGCGAAGCGGGCAGAAAAGTGGCCATTTCCGCACCGAGTGATGAAAACACTTTTTCTAACTCGTGTGATTACAGCACTCGTTTTCGGCTCGTCCTGCAAACTCACACTCGTTAGAAAAACGTTTTTCGCCCTCGTGGAGTAATGTAGGGGAGAGCGGGGCAAAATGGGGCAACGGGGGAAAACGGGGTTTTTGGGCAAAACTAAATTTTCCAATCACTTTTGGATCGGACAAGGTGGTAAAACTGGGCAGAAAAGCCTGATGTATCCGATAGGGCGAATTCGGGCATCCAAAAACTATTGGAAAATAACGTTTTGCCCAAAACCCCGTTTTGCCCCGTTGCCCCATTTTGCCCCGCTCCACCCTACTATTTTAGCGTAGTCGATAAAAAAGCTAATTTTCGTGGTTACAAGTGCACCGCGCGGTAAAACTTAAACTCCTTCATGAAAACAGCGCACTATAACGAGCTGCTCAGCGTAAAACGGACCAACTACACAGTCGCGAAAGGGTAAGTCCATCGTACGCCAGCGAAGAAGGCTGCGAAGTCTTCGGGTCGTTTTATTTTTTTTCCTTCTCACCTTGACTCCGTCTCGGGCGCGCTCGGCACCCTCTCCAGACGTTTTCATTCATAATTAGAGAAAAAAACAGAGGAGCCGGCTCCGACGCGCTGCTCACCCGGGCGGCTCGTGCCAGCCGGCGAGGTGGCGTAGTACGCGAGCGTAGTAGAAAGAAAGAGTCAATGAAGAAAGTGCCGGCGGTAGGGGGGGGGGGTGGTAGAGACTCGGGGGCCGCTGCTGCTCAATGAATAAGAGAGAGGGATGGTGTGGGGCAACGAGGAAGTGAAAGCGGAGCAAGAGAAAGAGGAGAAGCGAGAAAGATGTACCTAGAGGGCGAACTCTGCCCAAGCTTCGTACAACCGGTAGGTGAGTGCTAAAAGAGCGAGCGAGTAAAGAAACAAGTTCGAGGGAGAGAAACCTTCCCCTGCTCCGGTGTACTCAGGCGGGGGTGGGGGTAAGAAAACCAAGCTCGCGGTAAGAGAGAACGAGATCTTAAAGACTCGAGCCATTCTGTTAATTTTCTTCTTGAAGTGGGTTAAATTATTTTATGACTTTCTTCGCTCCTGCGCGCGCGCGCTCGCCTCTCTCTCCTCCGACCCTCGTCTCGCCACCTTTGCCTCTCACCCCCTCTTTTATATTTCCGTATAATCTTGGCTGTTCGCGTCGTTGTATTGTGTTTTAACCTGGCAGTTACTCACTCACTTGCTCGGCGTTCCTGCTCTCTTTCTGGCGCTGGAATTGTTGCTTCCTCCCGGATACCTTGCGCCGCCATCCGAGAACGTCAACCTTGGTATTCGGTGAAGGGGGCGCGGAGAGAGACGAGGCGGCCCCCCCGGCAAAGTTTTCGCAACTTTTACCTCTTCCTTTCGTTCGTTCGCGCCAAGTAGTTCCCTCTCGCTGTTATGCACACCGTACCTGTAACCGAGTTACTCATTATTACGATAGTTCGACGGCCTCGTCTCAATTGTACAGCTGAGCTGGTTTCATTCATACTTGTCTCGAGAGAAGCGACTCAGAAGCTATCGAAATAATCCTCGAACTTGGGTGCTTCGGTCTGCGAGCAATATGTTTCGCTCTGTGTGCCCAAATTGCAGTTAAATCACCGGTGCAGAAATTAATAGCGAAGCCGAATCGAAATATCGCCTTCGACATTTAAACCTCGCAGGTGCGATCGGAAGATCGTTGTAGATTATTGTCGCGTGCACTGTAAAAAAATGTTGTTTGAAAATTAATGAACAGTATTGGAAGCTTTTTAACATAAACCGGTTCTGAAATTTTAAACACATGCGTGTTGCTTTTTTTCAATAAAATTTTTATTTTTCATGAACATTTTTGTAAATTTTGCAGCAAAAGATTTGTAATTTTAATATGTGGTATTTTTATTTTACAAGCAAAGTACGTTAATGTTTAATTAATATGAGTAATGTCAGCAAATTTCAAGTTCCAGTACATTAAATTTACAATTTCTTTTTACAGTGTGTTTGTTACACTGAGACAAAAAATTTGTTGGATTAACCAAAAGTCCCGTGACGTGCGTTCAAAGCTGTTATTTGTTTTTGGTACAAATAAAGCATTGTTTTGTTAAACGATTAAGGTAAAAGTACCAGTGGCCGCACACCTAAGGGCGAAGTCCCAGTTCCCGTACACGCATGAAAAATCGTATTTACGTCTCTCTACCACGCATGCTTTGCGCGGCCACTGGGACGTGTTCGGTCACTGGGACGTTTACCTTATTTGCTTCAATTTATTCAAAATTTGTCCACTGAAACAAACATTTTTGTTGTACCAACAAAATACACCTTTGAATACACCTATGAATGAAAACAGCCGAGCTGTTTTCATTCATACTTGTCTCAAGACACCCTACTCAGAAGCTATTGAAATAATCCTCGAACTCGGGTGCTTCGATCTGCGAGCAATATGTTTCGCTCAATGTGCCCAAACTGCAGTTAAATCACCGGTGCAGAAATTAATAGCGAGGCCTTCGACATTCGCGCCTCGCAGGTGCAATCGGAAGATCGTTGTAGATTATTGTCGCGTGTTTATTACGCCCTCGTCACTTCGAACAGTTATGCCCACCATACACTGAGAAAAAGAAATGGTTGAATTAAGCAAATGCACTGGTGTTTAATAATAAATGGTGACATACGTTCAAAGGTGTATTCGGTTGGTATAACAAAAATGTTTATTCCAATCGACAAATTTTGAATAAATTGAAGCAAATAATATTTTAACAAAAAAATGCTTTATTTCTACCAAACAAATAACAGCTATGAACGTATGTCGCGACTTTTGGTTAATCGAACCAATTTTTTTTTCTCAGTGTAGGGTAGAGCGGAGTAAAATGGGGCAACGGGGCAAAACGGGGTTTTTGGGCAAAACGTAATTTTCCAATAATTTTTGGATAGCCGAATTCGCCCTATCGGATACATCACGCTTTTATGCCCAGTTTTGGCACCTTGTCCGATTGCACAGCTGAGCTCTTTTCATTCATACTTGTCTCAAGACACCCAGAAGCTATCGAAATAATTCTCGAACTCGGGTGTTTCGGTCTGCGAGCAATATGTCTCGCTCGATGTGCCCAAACTGCAGTTAAATCACCAGTGCAGAAATTAATAGCAAAGACGAATCGAAGTATCGCCTTCGACATTCGCACCTCGCAGGTACGATCGGAAGATCGTTGTAGATTATTGTCGCGTGTTTATTACGCCCTCGTCACTTCGACAATCGACTATGGCACCGGCGCTGCGCACTATCCATCCGAGAATAAATCAATCAGATGGAAGTAAGTGCATGCCAACACTGTCGCGATATTACTTTTCCCATGGCAACAGTCCCAGCGATAAATCCGAGCGAAAAGTGGGCGAGATTGTGTGTGTGTGTGTGTGTGCGTGGGTACGAGACGATGGAAAACGGAGATGAAGTTGAGGACGATAGAGCGAGCGAGGGAGAGAGTGCCTTTTCGATTTTCCTCGCCGAGCAAAGCCCGCTCTCGGTTATCCAAATGTATTTACCACGCGGGAGTCTCGGGATGCAAAGATAGAAATAAGATATTCGCGGATAGCGATCTACGCTGTATCGTGTGAATTTGCAAGAGTCAACTTCCTATCAGTGATCAACACTCAATTTGCAACTTGCCGATAAATCCAATCGGTTACATTATTCTGTAGTTTTTTTTTTTTTTTTCGGTGGTACTAGTGTAGCGCAATATAATTTATTACCGATGATGTATCGTTCCTATTGAGAGCTACTCAAAAAACATTATAATAGATAGAGCGAGCGAAGGAGAGAGTGCCTTTTCGATTTTCCTCGGCGAGCAAAGCCCGCTCTCGGTTATCTAAATGTATTTACCACGCGGGAGTCTCGGGATGCAAAGATAGAAATAAGATATTCACGGATAGCGATCTACGCTGTATCGTGTGAATTTGCAAGAGTCAACTTCCTATCACCCGAGTAGAAATTTTCGAGCGTTACATCGGGACCTGATTGGGTCCTGAGAAGGCCTGACAAGGGCCTGATAAGGCCTTATCAGGACCCTATCAGGGCCCGACGTAACGCTCGAAAATTTCTACTCGGGCAGTGATCAACTCTCAATTTGCAACTTGTCGATAAATCCAATCGGCTACATTATTCTATACAGTTTTCTTTTTTTTTTGGTAGTACTAGTGTAGCGTAATATAATTTATTACCAATGATTTATCGTTCCTACCGAGAGCTACTCAAAAAACATTATAGTAGAAAAGTTTTGAAGAAACCCTTGTAAAATTTGTCGGATTGTTCGACGGCAGTCTCGCCCGTGCCGGGTAATAAAATCCTCACGAGCGGAGTAATAATATATTACCACCTCGCGAGTCCCGATACGGCGAGCACTGCTATAATAACATTTCAAAGAGTGGTTGGAAACTGTTGTAAACTCGAGTATATACCTCCGTGAGTGCGGTGGTCCCCGTGCGACAAAGTCGCAGGGGGGAGGGGGGGGGTGGTTTGATAGTAAAAGAGGTCAATAAGTCGGCGAGTACCTATAAGTAGTTTCGCCGAGTTACCGAAGAGCCGTTATACTCTCTTGCCTTTCCCTCTTTAATTCCCCCCACCCCCTCCCCATAATCTCGATGCTATTTCCCTCAAATTACAAAAATAGTGCCCATCAAACATCGACACGCGTCTCGACGAATATCGAAACGACGAATGCAAAAAAAAAAATTAAACACCCCCCAAGCTCACCGAGAAACGACCGAACTGCAAAACAAAAGTTTATCGAACCACCCGCGGTGAGGAAAAAAATGAAATTGATATCGAAGTAAAAATATGTAAAACGTTGTGGATAGACTACAGGTATGGTGGACGTTGGCCGACGCAGGGATTCGCCCGATTGGTCGAGGCTGTAGCTGTCCAATGGCGCTTCACCCCCGCGGCGAGCGAGGGTGGGTTGCCATGGCAACGCGCACACACGGAGCGGTACACACTCGCACGCGTACACATACACACACACACATACTCGCAGCGGAGAGAAGGAGACCGCGGGGTACCACCACCCTTGGACAAGCCCAATCGATCGAGGTGTGCTTTGGCCGGACGAAACTCACCCTCTGTCACCCCAATCCCTCCATCCCTCTCTGCATACACACGTACCTCATACACACATACATACGTACATAGTCGGAACTTATACACGGAGAGCGGAGACAGGCGGAGGTAGAGAGAGCGGTGCCTGCCTGCCTGTTATTTGAATGTGGGAGGATGGCTGGCTGGCTGCTGCTGCTTCGGCTGCCTTGCTGCTGGGTTTGCTTCGAGGGAGGGTTGAATGTGACAGAGTGCCACCCCCGTGGCTCCCTTGCTCGTTCGAAAGTGCGGCGAGCGGTCCTCATCCCATACTAGCTTCCCTTCCATTCCTCCCTCCTCCTCGACTCTCGCTCGCTCGCGAGGCTCTCCGTGGGCGACGCGGAGAGGGACGGAGAGACCCACCGAGGGATGCAGCCGCTGGAGGTCGGACGGGGATGGCGTGGACAGAAATCAATATAAGACGGGCCGCCACGTACTCCTGCTCCGTCTATCTTGCTCCCTTGCTCACGTTTCAACCGATATATTTATCTTGGTTTGTCTCACGTGCTGTTTCTCCGCTCCCTCTCGCTTCCGCTCACTTCACCCCCTCCACCCCCCCCCCTCTCCAGCGCCCTTCACCCTCTCGCGGTTTCGCTCTCTCGCTCGCGTTTCTACACTCCTCTGCGGACTCGCCGTGTGCTCCCTGTTTCCTCTCGCTCGCTTTTCCCGTACCTCCTCCTCATCCTCCTCCTCCTCCTCCTCCACTGTTTCCTCTACCTATTCGTCCTCTTGCGCCAGCTCGCTAACTCACCCTCTCTTCCACCGTATCCTACTCCCTCGAGGGTGGACCAACACACGTAGCCTCGCACACGCACTTACAAACACACATATTGGTGCCGGAGAGAGCCGAGGCTGGCCCAGCCTCCACTCCAGCAAACCAAGCATTTCTGTACAGAGAGGCCAGGCCTGTGTGTTTCGCTCGATGTAACGGGTGCGCCACGAGAATATGACGAATTATTGCCGAACGAGCTGACAGGATTACGAGCGTCTTAGTTTGTCGGACTGCATGCATCACGTCGCCGACGAGGCCGAGGCACCAGGGAGAGCGTCTTCATTTTTCGGTACTGACAACAAAAAATACGGTCGAATCGACGGAGATTCGGACAGGGACGTTCGACTAAATATTCTGTTGGTGCAGCTAAAAAATTTTTGGTTCGACGATTCGTTGGGTGTTTTCAACGAAATATATTTGAGTCATTAGAATATTTTGCTCGACCAACTGAATGTTTGTTTGAACGACCCTGCCCGAATCTTAGTCGATTCAACTGTACACAGTAATCAATAATTTCGTAGAATCGGAGTTCGAAATTTCGTAAAAATTATTTTGTTAAATAAGTGACGAAGTCGTTTTTCACTTATTTGATTTTCCGTGTCATTGACAATTTTAGGTTGTTCTTATGTTTGTAAAACTAAAAAATTAACAAACAAAAAATCGTAGACGTTGTGGACAGTAAGTTGTAAAAAATACAATTTTTTTTACTGTGCACTTTCTTATCAGTGCAGTTGTTCCGTTTTGCCCAACAGACGAATCGAATCAGCTCGCAGACTCTCCGCACAGTCGGTATAATTTCCGACAAGCTCTCTCGCGTACCACAGAAAAGAAAGACTGACAATCTTATGAAAATAAATGAGTCGAAGCATTTGAATGTTACACTGCGAAGGCTCTCTGGATTAACAGTCAAAGCCCTCGGTGGCGAGCTTTTACGAGTACCGAAAGATAAACCAGCCTGCTCGAATCTCATCCCCAAAAGGATCTCCAGCTGAAGAACCTTTGTTCGAGTGCCCTCTCGCTGACGTATCAGAAAAAAAAGAATGCACCGGATTATCCACCAGACCGATAAAAATAATTAATTGTTCCCGATCGACGTGTTATCTCGTCGCGATACCAGAAGATTTCGAGGTCACCCGTTGTGCCGTGGCGATGGTGGTGTATAAGATCGATAGGAGGGACAGCAAACGTGTGGGGAGCGAGTGAGGGAGACGCGGAGAGCGGAGTTCGTATCCTGCGGATAAGGGAACGGCATCCATAAATTACGACGCAACTCTGGGCGCAGGGTAAAAGTCCCGTACAAGAGAGAGCGGTACGGTTCGAAAGAGGGACCTCGGCTTGTACACGCCTGGAGCACAACCAGCATCGCTGCCTGCGACCCTCTTGCCCTTCCCGTCCTCCGGAATCGTGTCGTGTCGCCGAGCGACTCTGTATATCGTCCCTACAGGAGTGTACGCCACTATTGTGCGCTCTCGGCTACGTGCGTGTTGGGAAGAGCCTAGATCCACCTCCTCGGAACCCTGGCCCTTCGTTGTCCGCCGCAGCCCGAGGGTAGGCGTGCTACCGAAACTATAAATTTCATCGTTAAGTTGTTTAGACCCGTGGGCCATAAACAGTTTGCGTCTCCGGGTTTCTGGCCAGGGGGTTGATTCCGGGCGACGCGAGTCCCTCCGGTTCGTGCCTCTTCTGGCGTCCATTTTTCTTCCGCTTCCTCCCGGTAATTTAATCCATCCATCGTGGGCCCAGACCAACAATGCGTCTCCTCTCCGAAAAAACCATTTAAAAGAAAAAAAAAACTTTTAGACTCTATACCGTTTCGTTTCATGCGGAGTGTCGTAGCTATCGCGCAAATGAGGGAGAATCATTAAGGGATGATAAAGAGTATTTTACTTTTCGTTACATGAGAGCTTGCGCATGGACACGGCGGGGAGAGCGAGGCGCGATCGGCCAAAGAAAGAAAAACTCTCGTCACTTCGACCAGTTATGCACACCGTACCTGTAACCTGTTACTCATTATAACGATAGTTCGACGGTCTCGTCTCGATTGTACAGCTGAGCTGTTTTCATTCATACTTGTCTCGAGAGAAGTGACTCAGAAGCTATCGAAATAATCCTCGAACTTGGGTGCTTCGGTCTGCGAGCAATAAGGTAAAGGTACCAATGATCGGACGGTTAAGAGCAGCCTAACATTCCAGCAGTTATTAATTTATCAAGAACATTTTTTTTCTTGAAACAACCGAAAC
>JAPYZD010004358.1:0-11404 GCA_030522725.1 Ichneumoninae sp. B BG-2022a
TTTTTCAACGCCAACGTCGTGTTTGACTTTTATAATATTGGCTATTTTAATGTTGGCAATAAAAATTAGTTCGTGGCAATAAGATTTTAAAGATCTTAATCTTAGTCGAATCTACTGATAGTACAGAAATGAATAATATTCAACGAGTAATATGCCAAAGATAAATGTCTCATTCATTTCATTAGTTTCCTTGTAATTCACAATAAAAATTAATAGCCGGCTAAACTGCGGCCAATTTTTAGCCGGCCAAACTATAATGTCCATTAGCCGGACAAGATTTTTTAGCCGGTCAAGATGGCTCAACTGTACAGCCCTACCAAGAATTCGCATTCAATAATTCTTTGCTCGCGTACCTCTGGTCGAGCGGGGGGGGGGGGGAGTTTTCGCGAGGCGGTTCGAGAAACACGAGTAAAAAAAACACAGCGGAGAGTCAATCTCGCGCCGCTATTGTAAATATCCCCGATGTATTGCCGTCGGTATGGCGGGGAAAATCGGTTCGCTGTTGGGTCGTGGAAGATTATTAAAATGCATCCGCGTCCAACACCACCCGGAGTTTCCACGTAGCAAAGCGGTATACAGCGGTATATACTTCTCGGCAAACCCGAAGGCGAAACTCGGGCTTTTCTTGCGACCCGGCTGTTGCTGCTCGGTGAGCCACAGCCGACACCATCCCCGGCATTCGCCAATCTTGGATATTAAAACTGCAAAACAATCGCGAGAGCACCGAGACTGAATAGACCGAGAAGCGAGAAGCAGACGGCTCCGTTGGTGCATACTATATCATCCTTATAGGTACAGGCACCTCACCCTTCCATTCTACGCCGTGCCACATTGTATTCAGCCGCGATATCGTTCTTAGACCTCTCATCGCTTTCTTCCCTTTTTTTCCTCTCTTTTCACGATCAAACATTGTTCGTTAAAAAAAAAAAACGATGGAAAAAAATACCTCTCCGGTATTATCTTTGTTGGCTACATTATTTTAATATTGGTTCTCAATGTTTTTTTTTTCCGTGGAACATTTAAATGATAAATACCGAATATAACTTTTTTTTGCACTTCTTTATTTACCGGGTACTCGGCAAAAATAAAGAATTTTCCCGGCTGAAGCCGTGGATTCAAGATTTCCGAAAAAACCTTTTTTTTTTTAAATACCGTCAAAGCGAGTGCTCAGCGACGGGTATATGTAGCACAGTGGAACGCGGGTGAAATCGCCCTGCGAGCGAAAGTGCACGCGAATGCGCCGGGTACTCTTCATGCATAGATAAGTATAGCTCGGATGTTATAGTTGTGCCTAGAGTGGAGTACACCCTGCGCGTTCATCTAGCCCGAGTGACACCTCGCCGGATGCGGTGGCAGCGGGAGGGTCGGGAGCATCGGTGTCAGTCGCACTGCCTCGGAACTTGAAGCCTTCACGTGCAACACACCGTTTCCCAGCTGCATCAGTGAAGATGTGTGCGGGAGAAAGCCTAGAGGCATCGGGAAGCGCAGGGAAACGCTCGAAAGTAATTTCGATGAAAGAGAGCACTTTGGGGGGTTGGCGTGTTCGCTGGAAGCGAACGATAGTCGTCGTCGTCGTCAGTGCGCCACTGCGTAGTGTGGTACTTGCTCGGATGCAAAGGGGACGTGGCACGAGGATCGTATGTATGTGCAGTCGGAAGGGCTGCATTGGTGTTGACTATTCAATTGCGCGATGTCACAACACGAAGGAGAGCCGCGCGCGGGAGCCCTCATTAAAAAAAAAAAATCAATATCGCGCTATCATGCATAATGTAGGCCTATGTAACACGCGGTACAGTCTATGATATTACAGCGTTGCATTCGAGGCGGGAAAGCGCCCGAGAGCGCGCCAGCAAACAGCGATATGCAAAACCGTTGAGGATGTAAACAAACGAAGTAAAAGAAGGGCAAAAGTGGTTGAGGAGAAAAGGAAAAGAAAAGAAAGACGTGGAAGCCAGCGGAGGCGAGAAAGCTTCGGGGTAAAAATGAGGCGGCCAAGCTTCTCGGCCTTGTATCTGAAAGTGAATAGAGGAAGAACAGCCGAAGTTTGGTAAAGTTTGTACCGAGGAGCCACCGCGTGTACCGAGAGAGCGAGGGAGGGAGACGAGTCGCAACGGCCTCACCTTGATTCTTCACTCGCCACCCCCGACGCAGTGTCTCTCCCGTCCTGCTCCTTCGTTGCGCCCTTTCCTTCCCCTCGATTTCCTCCTTATATTTTCCTCTCTTTACCTTCGCCTCTCTTTGGTTCGGCACTCTCAGCTGGCGCTTCGGCGCTGCGCGGAAATGCGGCAACTTCGCCGAAAGAGATCGGGGCCGGGGCGGAAAGCGTTCAGGTGCGGGGACGAGTGATGGGCGCTGGAGAATGGAAGATCCTGTGTCGGTTCCCCGCACTCTCGCCGACGCTTCCTCTGTGCACACATCGTGCTCCATGTCCGTACAGGATGCGCGTACTGTACTGACATGTGTGTTAGCGCGACTTTTAAAACACTCGACACGTTACAAGTTGACTTTCATTCCAGGGAAGTATCAACAGGTATTGACTGACTCTCCTTTTGCCCCACCCTCGCCCTTTCGTCATTCTTCAGTTCTTTCTTTCCCTGCTCTTCCTACCCTTGGGCCTCCACGCAGGGTTGCGAAACAACCGGAGCGGGTCGCTGGCTCGCCCGAGGGCGCGTTCTCCTGACTTCTGCGCCCTTTGGTTTACAATGGCACGCTGACACACCTCGCTGCCGTTCTTCAACCCTTTCTAGCTCAAGATCCGCTTGAGGGATTGCTAAGTTTTCGCTTTTACGTCGTTCCTCATCCCGTGCCCGAGCACATCACCCTCGGATAGCTCGAGCTCACACCTCATCATTCTCCCTGCGCCCTCAGCCAACGAGACTCTTTAGAAATTAAAGACACCCTTCGCGGATTCATCTTCGTCGATAGTCAACCGCCGTTCGTCAAGCGCTCAGCTTTGCTACACTATCTTTTTTTCCCTTTTCTCGACCCCTCGCACGGCTACTTCCATCCCCGTTGCCTCCGTCCTCCCTGTTACCTTGCTGCCACCGTTTATCGTAGCCACAGCCACGACGACGCGGGTAACCATCCACGAGAGGGGGCCAAACCCCCGACTCCTCATACTCATACTTTCCCTTTTATTTTTCCACGGGACTTCGCGCGCCCGCTCCAACGTCTTTATTCTATTCCGGAGACTCCCGCCTCGCACCTCTGCCTCGACCTTCTTCTTTTATCGTCCTTCTTTCCAAGCTCACCGCTTCCGCCCCCCTACTCGCCGACTCTCCGCTCTTCTTTCCCTCTTTTTTCACTCTCGCGCTCCTCGTTCTTTTTTCCTCAAAGTCGTCGACGACGACGACGACGGAATCGGGGAGCACGAGGCAACGGGGGAAGAAGGAGAAAATTCATTTTCTCGATAAAATTGAAACCCGTCGACGGAAGATCGTTCCGGTACATAGCTGGAAGACGCGAGTTGATGGTTACAAGCCCGTGGTAAATGGTGTTCGCGAACGTTGGATCTTATTATCACGGTTAAAAGTGAGAATATGATATCTCCGAGATCTTGCGCCGGGTGTTGCTGGAGTTTAACAACGAAAATGCGTCGAATGTTCCAGAAATCGTCGGATAAACTTAATTTTGGTTATAGGACTTGGATAGGGACAACCCAGTCGAATGTCGTCGACCTTCATACGTGTACCGTGTGACGGCACTCTTGCGATCTTGCCGTTCGGATTCAGTCACCAGCGAGTTCGGGTCGGACCGTCGGGAAGCCTGCTCGGCGAGGCATACCTCACGCAAGCGGTAATCCAAAGGATTATTCTCCCTGATCCCAACTTAAATATGTGCTCAACGAGCGGTCAGCAGCTCGATTCCCCTGCCAGCTCCGAATCGTGAGGACACGTTCACGAAACAGCGAAGTACGAAGGGATGAGCGGAAGAACAATCACACCGAACATTAAGTTGCAACGTCAATCCTACGCTCAGAATACTTTTCCGAACCTCATCGAGGCTTGATGTATGGCTGTAAAATTTCTGGCCGGAATTCGTTCCTCGACATTCCAATGCACGCGAGGAAGCTTATCCCTTGACCCTCTTTTTCAAAAAAGCAATTCAATATGTGTCACGTAACATTGTCAAAACGAGGCTTACGGGATACGCTCGACGCGTCCAAATCAACTTCGAAAGTGGGAGGGAGAAGCGGTGGGGCTATATCCAGGGATACGGAGAAATCCATGAAACTATCAATCAAACACAGAGTATCGGTAGATCACGAGACACGAGCGAATTATACTCGAGCCAGCAGTGACATTCCGTTGGGCATGGCACGAATGTACGGATAGGGCATGACGTGCAACCCTCGCGGCGCAAAAAGAAAAAAATAGATAAAAAATAATAAAAAAAAGTAGCGAGACGCGAGAGCGGCGCGCGATCGTTCCATGGTTTCTCCGTGCAAAAATCCGAGGATGAGAAACGACGCTCGTGAAACGCGCTTGACAGATTCGAGCGCGAAGCGTTTCACTCGCGCGAGTGAAGCGAGTGGCAGGGATCGATACCCACACACCCGTTGGCTTTCTCGTTTTCTCTGAGTTTCGCCCCCCCCCTCCCCTCTCCGACCACCCCCCAAGCGCCCAACCCCCGTCGTTTTTTCTCTGTCACACTCTCGGCTAGCCGACGCCTCCGACGTCGGCGTGCCGGAACATTCTTTATCCGGAGTCTTCCATTATGTCTGCGAAGCAGAGGCTCGTTATAATAATGCATCCATCCATCTGCGGTATTCCTTTCCAGAGTGGTCCCCCCTCATCTTTCCTCTCGCTCCTCCTCTGTCTCTTCTTAACTCTCTTGTGTCTATAGCCTGTGGAGATGTGTACGAAGGAAAATGTGGAAGGCTCTCACGTGCATTCCATCTTCGCATGCTCGATACAACTCAGGTAGGATTCTGCCGTAACTGGAAAAATGGCACATGGTTCCACAATGGCTGCAATACGCCAAAACGCCCTATCGGTCCTTCCCTGGCCGGCGAACGCCGATTACCTATGCCTAGGGTAAAAGTGGGAAATATGGCCCGCTCCATATATCCACTTTTCCCCTATGCTGGCTACCTAGCTCTGGCTAGGAAGCCGACGGTCTTTCGAGCACTAATAAACACTGAGCAAGGCTGAATTTCCGTGACGTCACTTCCGGTTTGAAAATCTCAATTTTCGACCGGAAGTTACGTATTTCGGTCGAAACTATGCACGTGTGAATAGCGAATCTCGAAGAATCATAGCCGTATATCAGCTCTCGTATCGACCAAGTGTACCGCTGAGTCATCCCCTTTCTTGACGATCCTTTCTCGCATCTTCCCTTAACCCACATATACCTCGTTCTCATTGTAATCGCGGTTCGCAAACTTCACCACCACAAAATCATCTTTCCGGGCTGGCCAATGGAAGCTGGCTGGATCTTTTGTCCAGCACCATCCAGTGGCACGACCTAACGACTTTCGTCAGCAGGAGTTTCACCAAACCCAGCGGAAGAGGGAGAGACAGAGAGTACGCTACGTTGGTACTTTCGTGCGGCAAGAAACGTGAGCAAATGCCTCGGACTCGGTTGAGCACGAGAATGCCTCCGCGTAGTTCTCTCTGCCTCTGCTGGCGGTGATGTTGGACGTGAACGATGGGCGAGAGTAGCCTGCACACTCCGCAAAATTACGTTCACCGGGCCATAGCGGTGGCGCATATATACACAGAAGGGAAATGGAGAAAGCCGTGCAGAGGGAAAGGGAAGAGGGTAGTAGCAGCAGCAGCCCGACGGTATGGTCTGGCCAAGTTGAATTTCTCACCCCTCTCTCATCCCGCTTGTGCCTGCAATCCGACGCCGCTGCTGGCCGACGTACGTGCGACCAGCTCCCCCCTCCGACATACACACACACACGCATACACACATCAAGTAGAAGTTACGCCATTATTTAGCGTTTGAATTCGCGATAAGAGAAATCGCGGCTGTTTCGGACATACATTGTTCGGTGTACGTATAAAGAGGGGTAGTAGCTGTACGGTACGAACGAATGAGCTCGACGTACGGACGACGGAACGGACAGCTCGAGAGGTACCAACTGCGAAATGCTTCCCCCTTCACCGTTCGTGCAGTTTCGAGTACGTTGTGTGTGTGGGCCTTGTCGGTAAGCGCGGGACGAGAAGGTACCGAAGGAAAAGTAGAAGGATGAGTAGGCGGACGTGCGATTATATTACCGCATGATATAATACGTTTCGTTATGCCGGAACGCGCGTAACACATGCAAAATCACATTCGGACCTCCCCCATAACAGGCTCGGAGGAGGGATGGACAGGGGGGGAAGAGAAAAGTCAGCAAATCGCGCGGAGCCGGACTCCCACACAGTCGGCAAACCCTTCAGTGCAAAATACACCGAACCACCCTCATCCCCCCCCCCCGTGCACTGCTAGCGAGAGTACTCGACAGCAACGCGAAACGTGTGGCCTGACCAACGATATATTATAGTTTAAAACTTCATCACCGCTGGCAGGGGCTCGGATGGGGGTTCCTGCTGCAGGCGCCCGACCGCCCGTTTACTGGATCCGGGTGGGTCTGCCTCACCTCCCTCTCCCCTATACCCCGCCATTCAATTCGTACTAATTCTCTCTCGGTCGTTCGTTCACCCTCACACCCACACAATCGTTGCTTGTACACTGCAAATCCTCGCCTCACCCATACATCCCTTTTCTCGCCCCGACCGCTCTTTTATCTGTTTAGCTGCCGCCCCCTCTCCCTCCGCGTATCTCCGACCGCAAGCTCTCAGCTTCCACCCACACCCAAAAAGCCCGCGGTTCCCGCGTACACGGAGCCGCATTAACTCACGCTCGTTTGCACCAAATTAATTTTAAATTTGCCAAATGTCAACTCGGCGAGACTGATCCGAGTGTGATTTGAGCATTTTCGTTCATCGGACGCGAGTGTATTTCGATTAACAAAACACGCTCGCGCAGTTGCTGTGAGAATCGAATGAAAAATGTTTGTCCCTCAACGCAAATAAATCTGGTTGATCAGCGACACGTAAATTTCGAGGGACCACACGAGATGGGATACATTATTATTTATTCAACTTTGAAACGTGCACAGAGAGAGAGGAAGCTGCCCGTTTATTGAAATTGTTCGGAAGGATGGGTTTCGTTATAGTACCGATGATTATACAAACCGAATTACCGGGGGGTCAAAATGAGTTACGCGAGAGCGGGGTTGGCGGGATAATGATCAATATCCATACTATCGGTACTATCAGTATGCGCGGGATGTCTCTCGTCGAAAATCCTCCGAGTGTATAGGCTCGGTTTCAATAAACGTGTACTGCTCAATTTCAATGATTTCAAACGAGTTTAACGCTAGGGATATAACGAGAGAGGTAGAGACATTTTCGCGCAATTTCAGGCGCACGAGTGTACGGGCGGGGCTTTTATCGGGGCGGCGGGTACTAAACCGCGGGTATACTAATAATTAATAACGTATCAATACGTGCCCGGCGTAATGCGACATCCTATATCATCGATTAAATCTCCAAGTCCTCGGCTACCGTTTCAAGCCGATCGAATTATCGGCCACAGTGGGGCCTCCGCGACCGTAAAGCAAAGGCAAACTATCCGGCTTGTACACATATATGTATATAGCGCCGCGATAGAGAGATATAATACCGAGCGCACGCCCGCGGGGAAGACGATAGAATTCGAAGGTTAATCCACTTGGTCCGCGAGAGCGGTATGCCGCGGTATCTTGAACCTCGGATGGAGGTTCCTCCCTCCGTGATCCACCGGTATCTCCCTCCGATCCCGGCGCACGGTGCGAATGCAGCCGGCAGAACTGGCCGGGCGAGCCAGTGAATTCGCTTGCTGTTACTGGCTGTCTATTAGTCAACCGATGCTACGGGACATTAGGACACTATTGGTACATTATCAGCGGGCATTAATACCGGCGAGCCACCGCCGACTCTCCGCCACCCCCTGTCTCCATCCCGCCCCTCCCGTGTCCACCTTCCGCCTCTCGCACTATCGCGTTGCACGCTAAGATAATTATGGGGTGAAATATCGTCTGGTAAGGCAACACCGCTGGTTACCGCCACCCTGGAAACGTTTCGTTGTCTCACTCTCCTCGTGCCCTACTCGCTGCCGCATCGAAAATCCCCTTCGTGCACTTTCAACCGTCTCGTTGCCACCGTGAGCTTTCACTTCTCCTCCATACCCACGTTCTATCTCACGGCAATTCGAGATATCTCCATCTTTGTTCGATAGATCCTAACTCACCCGACCGTTTCTCTCTAGCACGGCTACTTTTCTCGCCGATCTTCGGAACGAGGGAGTCTCGCTGTCCGGTCTTCGGGTATTCCACGTACGTACTACCGATTTCTCTGCTTCGCTTCGCGTCTGGTCCACCTCGCCTCTCACCTCTCTTTCTCGCTTTCATTCCTCCACCGTCCCCTCAGACTCTGAGGAGACCGGATGGGCTTAGGACTTTGGTCGAGTTTTTCTTTGCTCCCAACCGGTCTGACGATTTCAATTTGTCGCCCGGAAGGAAGGAGAGCGGAACTCGTCGTACCACGAGGAGGGATGTGAGGCTGTGTGTGTGTGTGTGTGTGTGTGTGTGTGTGCGCGTGTATGTGTGTGTGTGTGTGTGTGTGCATGTGTGAGAGAAACCGAGTGAGTAGGGGAGACCGGGGCAAAATGGCACACCGGGGCAAAACGGGACTGTGAGGGCAAGACTCAACTTTCCAATCATTTTTTGGCAGCCCCGTTTTGTCCCAACGTTACATCTGGATTGTCAAACCAATTTTGTTCCACGTACCACGATCGCCACCATCTCAGAGTTATTGGAGAATTGCGTTTTGTCTCATGATCCCGTTTTGCCCCACTGTGCCATTTTGCCCCGCTTTCCCTTAGTTTCATCCCCGACTTGCCTCACAAGGGTGTGTTGCTGCCGCACGGGTACTGGGCCTTCGAGGACTCATCGGTGCGAAGCTGGCTCCCGCTACAGCGCGTCGACGGGGTGGTAGTGAAGACATGCCAGTGACGTTGGGCGCAAAGCCACGGTACAAGAACTACCCCCGGCGGTTTCGCGAAACAGGTTGCACGAGAGAAACACGACGAGAAGATCGACGCGATCGAGCTGAATGGAACGACGCGGAAGGACCGAGAATTTCGTCAGGTTGTTTCGACATCGTTGAAATAGTTGGAGGAGTACAAGGTGCGAGCTGATAGACGCGCCGGCTATATACGGAGGGAAAGCGGTCGCGAGAGGGGGTTGGCTGTGAAGAGCGAGGCGAAAGTGGCGCGCGCGGAAAGAGAATCGCAACAGGAGGGGGATGGCGGAAAGAGAAGAGCCGGAGAAGGAGGAATAGAGAATTCGCCTGGAGGATCGAGGGAGAGAGAGCCAGCCCGTCGTGGCTGCCGAGGGTTGATTTACATGCCACCCTATCCGTCTGTGTACTCCGGTAGCGTGTACCTCTCCGCTGTACAGGTGGCATCGACGCGCGATGAAGCTGACCGATCCCGGTACAATGTCCGTCGAACGTCAATCCATGGGAAGTGCAGCGACGAGGTCAGTTTCATCGCGTGCACCCGCTGTGCACAGCAGGAGGAGGATGGCTCGTGGGCGACCGCACACTCCAGACGCGACAGTGAGGCTTCCACGGTAACTACCTCACCCTGCTCAGGAATCCCACCAGCGCCGGTAACGGTATACCGTTGCCGCACTACAGTATCGCCAGATATGTAGGGTAGTGGTGCTATATCTTCGAGTCGTTACTATACAAGGCATACGTGGACGTACACACGTGGTGGATGGGAGGACGCGACGCAGAGTGAGAAGGTGAGTGTGTGTATACAATCAGGCGAGTCGAAGGGGACGCAAGGGGTTGGAGAAGGCAGTTTATATGTTGCTGGCTTGTGTGTACCTAGCTCGTCAAGTTTCCGTCACGACGTCGGGCGGCCCTCCCCACCCCCGCCGAGCAGTCGATAACTCGAGGATACCAAACTCGGAGGTGGTGCCGGACATAGGAAAGGTTCGAGACAGTATGTATCTACCACCCTGTGTATGTGTATGTGTGTCACACTAGATCTTACCCGGGAAAGCAATAGCCTTTCCTCTTTCACCCTCCATTTCTGTCTCGCTGTCTCTCTGGGTCGCAGCCATGTGTACACAAATGGGTGTATATACTATGTATAGCTGGAAGGGGTTGTGCTCCGTCCGGTCGGTCAGAGAACGGGCCTCGCCGCGAAAACTCCACGTCGTAAGTTCACGATAATACGTGTCCTCGCAACTTACCGCGGTGACCGGACGTGTAGCCCTTGTTCGTACACTGGCCGCTTTGTGTATCGGCTATTCGGTTACCCCGCGCACGTGTACGTGGCACAGGGTTTTCCACGTGAAGTTCGGATACACGGATACGGAACGGTGGGGCAACACGAAGCCAGAGTCATCGTCGTTGTACGTATATAAACTAGCCGGGAGGAGAGAGGACCGAGCCAAGGGGACGGCGCTGGAAGTTTTCAGGAGTCTAGTCGGGGCGGTGGGCCAACGGAGGAAGAAAGAGTCAAGTTTATATTCTCTCGCTTCCACTTTCGTAAGCACGGCCGGTGAGGGAACAAAGGAGCCACCAAAGACAGACAATTTACAGGGTTCATCCCTCCGTGACGACCCGCGCCTTAAATAATAGATTTTTAATCCTGGCCTACGTGGAAAAATGACTGCCCTAGGCTTAACCCTCCAGGACCATCAGTCTACCAAGAGAGCTACTTCTTTCTCCCTCTCGGTCCCTCCACCGCGGCGACTTCCATCGCTGCGCTGAGAGCAATCCCAGCTGCAAACCACACCGGGGGAGGCTTGTACTCCGGGGACGCAAACGCGCGGTTCTCCGGAAATCACGAGATCAGCTCTCGGGAAAGAAATCGTTACGGGAGCAGCCGAGACAACTCGCAGAGACACACACACACACACGATAGTATCGAGCACCTCGAACGGACGGGCACACGTGTGTATCCGTGGTATTCCGCGTCGCACGTGGAAACGGAGAAGGCACGGAGGATACGACGAGACGTTGGAGCGAGGCGACGGGAGGGCGCGAGGGAGAGTGAGGATACGTCCTACCCAGTTGTAACTTAGCTCGCGGGGCTCTAACTTTTTCGACCACTGCCAAAAGTAACTCGTTCTCTCTTCTCCTCGGGGCTACTCTCGTTTGTCCGTGGCTTCCTCTCGAACGAGTGACGTATTGGCGCCTCGTTGCGGCCAAGAAATTCCCGGAGACTGCTGGGGGACGAACCACCGAGGGAGAGCCCTGCCCGAATCGAAGAACTTACGACCCGGAGTCAGACGAGATAACACATTGGAGGAATAGAAAAAAAGAGGGAAAATAAAAAAAAAAAGGAAAAC
>JAPYZD010004359.1:0-11404 GCA_030522725.1 Ichneumoninae sp. B BG-2022a
CACTTTACTCAAGTGCAGAAATATTGGTGGATCAGTAGAATATGGCCGTCTGTACCGGCACGGGTTTTCCGTAGTTTCTCCGTGTCCCTGGCAAATGCGATACAGTGTAGCTAAGTCTGCTACGGACGCACTGGAAGTTAGGTAGCTTAGCTGAATGCGGGTAGGGAGTGATAGAGGGGAATCGGGATGGGGTCCGTAAAAACCCGAAAGGGTATTCGGTGGAATTGGAACAATAAATATAAAAAAAATATATATACTCAATTCAATTTTTTTATTGAATATCAATATTCAATTCAATTTAATTCAAACGCTATTCGCACATCCCTAATATTTTACATGATTCAGACGTTGATACGTTTAAAAGAATATTTACAGTATACATTTTTATTGCCAACGGGTCATCGACCTAAGTCCTTCAGCCCTAAATTGATTATATTTTTCAGAAGTAACAATGGACATCAGCAAGGCAACAACAATTTTCCTGTTAGCCGTTACAAGGACAAAATGGCCGAGCACATGGTCTGCGAGGTGATAGGCCATCCTTGCTGCATCGGAATCCACGGAATGTGCAGAATAACGACCAAGGAGTACTGCGACTTCGTTCACGGTTATTTCCACGAGGAAGCTTCGCTGTGCTCCCAGGTCGAGTGTCTTCACGATGTCTGCGGCATGATACCGTTTCTCCATCCCGAATGGCCCGATCAATTTTATCGTTTGTTCACGACCACCTTTCTTCACGCCGGGTAAACGATCAAACTGTCATATATATTGTCCTAAGTATTTTATTGCGACGTTAAAAAAAAGTTTTACTATTTCGTTGGGTTTCTTTTTCAGTATTCTTCATCTTGCCATAACTCTTCTGGTGCAATACTTTCTCATGAGGGATCTCGAGAAACTTACTGGATCGCTCAGAATAGCTTTGATCTACTTCGTCGGCGCGCTAGCTGGAAATCTCGCCAGTGCAATATTCATACCTCATCGAGCAGAGGTAAATTATAACTGTTTATAGTCTAATATCGCCTCACTCAATAATCAACAATGTCTAAAAAAATATATATTTTTTGTATTCGCCATGACCCTTTCAATCGATAATGTCGCAATCGCGTACCACAAAAAAAGTATAATGTACTTTAACATAAAAAGTCTAATTTGAAAAAAAAAGAAAATGCTACTCTTTGAAGTATGTTCTTCTATACACGAAACAGCTCATCAATGTCAAACTCTATAATATTGAAAGAAACATTGTGTGAAAAGTATATAAGGAATCTCTAATGTAATAACCCTCCGGTGATATTTTATAAATTCTTACGATCAATCAGTTTGGTATTGGTTTCGGTTATTTCAAGAAAAAAAATGTTCTTGATAAATTAATATTTGCTAGAATCTTAGGCTGCTCTTAACCGTCCGATTATTGGTACCTTTACCTTAAAGAGTTTAGAATATTTTATGTGATTAAAAATGATTGCTCTCTTCGCAGGTCGGACCAGCCGGAGCTCACTTTGCCCTTTTAGCGACGCTGGTTGTCGAGGTGC
The DNA here is from genome assembly GCA_030522725.1 of Ichneumoninae sp. B BG-2022a. Classification (NCBI taxonomy): domain Eukaryota; kingdom Metazoa; phylum Arthropoda; class Insecta; order Hymenoptera; family Ichneumonidae; species Ichneumoninae sp. B BG-2022a. Next base: position 1,533 of record JAPYZD010004359.1, read on the forward strand.
TGAATTGCTGGCCGATGCTGAAACACCCGAGGAGAGCCCTCTCGAAGCTCATAATGATTCTCGTTGCCCTCCTGATGATCGGAGTTTTGCCCTGGGTCGACAACTACGCTCATCTCTTCGGGTTCATATTTGGTTTTCTCGCTGCGTACGCCCTGATGCCATTCATCTCGTTTGGTCACTACGATCGCCGACGAAAGATTCTACTAATATGGATCTGTCTCGTTCTCATACTAGGCCTGTTCGCTCTGCTGCTAGCACTATTCTACAACATACCTGTTTACGAGTGCGAAATATGCAAACTGTTCAATTGCATACCTTTCACGCGTGACTTTTGCGCATCGCAGAACATTAATTTCAAGAAGGAAGAGCCCGTATGACACACGGGGCCGCGGTTCCCAGTCGAGCGCGAAGTACCGTTCGGCCCCCAAATCCACGCTCGTCAACGATACGCACAGATCAATAATGAACGTCAGGCGATTACGATGATCGACGATAACCTTTCGAGAATCTTTCTCGCAATTGTCGCCACGGCAATGATGTACAATGGACTTATATGCCAATGAAAAAGAAAATTAACAAATAATTAACGTCGTTTATTGCTCGACGGAAATCACAAGACAAAAACAAAAGAATTGACAAGAAACGAGTCGGGAAAATTAAAGAAGCAAGGAAAAACGCGCGGCGTAACTTCAAGATTCATCAGTGCTGTGAAATAAGAAACGTAAAAGAAAGAAAGAGTCGCCGGCACAATAGTGAATAAACTGTACAGAAAAAAGACACGGGAAGGTATCACCCTCGACCTTTTCTCTCTACTGCCATTTCAACAACAAGAACAAGAGAATTCATAAAAATAAAAGCAAACCTTAAAAATAACAAAAATGAAAAAAAAAAACAAATATTAATTCGCGCTTGTTCACCGAGCATGGATAATTGTAATGCCTTAAATAAAAATAACAAAACAAAAAAAAATATTATATGTATAAAAAAGACGAAAAAAAGGGAATGAACGACGAAGTACGAGCAATCGACGTCACCGCGGCGGTGTACGGGAACGATGGGCCGATTAGTCGGGGGGGATGAAAACCCTCGAATGAACTCTCTCGCGGGAAAATATGTAAATAATTTAGGCCGCGTAATAATTATGTGACTCGAGAGTGCGGACAAGAGGACACGACATCTCGTGAGAAAAAAATAAAATAAAAAATCTCGTCGATTCTGTGAACCCGTTCTGCGACCACGGTGGATGTTGTCTTATGTACTATGGTATATAATATTTTTTATGTTTTTTCGTTTTTAGCGCTTTACGCGCTAAGAAAATGTCGCGCTCTCCGCGTAACATTCGACATTTTTTCGATAATTTCGTTAAGGAATTAATTAATGGATTAATTAATTAATTGACGAACATATCGGACACTCGTGTTAATAATTATATCAATATACACACACACTTACACATACACTGTAAATAAATGAGAACCACTCTTCTTGTGTATTTATCTAATGTATACGTTAAAAAGACAAGTATCGAGTTCTCTCTCTGGTGAAGGAAAAAAAAGAGAAATCAATTAAGAAATGAAAATCGTTTTAGCACGTAAGGATGACGTCGAGAAGGCTCGAAGCCCGAACGACACGAGGGTCTCTGATTCTAGATAAAACTCGAGACGAGAATAAACAAAAGAGAAAAATGAACAAACGAACAATGAATTCGAGAACAGACGAGAGGAGAAAAGGGTGATTAATTGCAAATAAATTTTTTATAAACAGTGTGAACGATGAAGCAGCGTTAATAAATAAATTTAAAAAACGGTCTTATATTTTAAGTGAAATAATTGTAAATATAAAGGAAAGTGAGACGAAACGACGAGATAAAAAAAATGGGAGATTAACAGAATGAGAAACGTGTGCGCGCGAAATTGCGCTAGAACGGCGTTCGATGTTCGCGAGAAATATCATAATGACTTCAATGTGTATTTTATTTGTTAGCGAAAGAGTACACGGAACGTGTGAGCAAGACGTTTTTCCGGACTCGCGGTTGAGAAAAATGATTAAAAATTGATCCTAGAGTGACGAATTTACGATATTTGCTTATAAAAATTAAAACCAGATGGCTACGTGGATTATATTAAATTGAAACAAATTATAGAATGGTTAAGACAGATAATGTGTTTCTACATTATTTATCATAAAGACGAATTTATCGAAGAATAACTCAAGGTATATTTAATCACAGTTTATTCAAGAGTTTTCATTTTTTTTATATTACGGAATTTTTTTTCAGACGTACAAAGAATGATTTTTTTTATCCGCGAGTTCGGTACGCCACGCTCATCGCCAAATAAAATTGTGTTTGTCAGACGACTGGAAAATAAAAAGTGATTAAGAAATAATGAAAAAAAAACAAAACAAAACAAATGTGCCACGAAATGCAAGTCCGGTTGAACGATAGCGTTAATACTGTGTAACTGCGTGTCCCTGAAAATACAAAAGAAAGGCGTTGTCGTTTGCGTGCGTAGGGCGGAAAACTACGCGGTTAATATAGTTCATCTGCGGCGATGCCGAACGATTTTTTTATCAACCGATGAAAGTAATTATTAGAAAAAAAATGAAAAACAAATGGAGAGAGCGATTTTCATTGTTAGGATATTGAGAGTCCAGACTAAAGCGATCGTGAGGATACAGAAAAACAAAAGTAACAAAAATTAAAAATAAACTTTGACAAAAATATTTGAACGAGATTTTCCGAAGAATCGCACGAGCTCGCCGCAAGGGAAAAACGCAGTTTCTCGTAACGACCGAAGTAAGAATCGAACACTGATAACACGAGAAGGAAAACGACCCTTTCACGTTCACATAAACGGAAATGCTTTGTAAAAAGAAATCGATCATAAAAAAAACATAGAAACGATTTGAAAAGATGATGAAATAGAAAAATCTTTTTTTAAATCATTTCTCACGTTTTTAATCGAACTTAAAAGACGACGTAGTACGAACGAAAAGCGCAAACGAAATGCCGTTTGTATATTCTTATTGGCTGATATTTTATCTCTGATAATAATTTCTATCGTATTTTTGAAGCGGAAACTCTAAAACTTAAACTCAGGTGAGTGGGTAGATGATAACTCTGATTAGTTAAAAGAAGATAAAACTTCTTCTCACATTTAGTGAAGCTGCAATTAATTTTTCCAAGATCGTACGAAAGGGTCGTTGTGTAACGATCATCTTACAGCACAAAAAAAAATTTACATAATCGACACACGTACCGATCTGCACATCCGTTTCTCACGAGCGTATGTTAAAACTCACTTCACACTAAACGAACAAAAATTAAATAAAAAATACTCCGAAATATGTGAAAAACACGCGCATGCATAGATTTTTCCGAGTTACGACTTTAGGAAAAGTCGTGACGATTGTCGGGATTGGGGCGACGTAAAGAAAAAGAAAAAAAAACCTATCGTTATTACTGTAAATGTGTCATTATACATAGCATGCATTAAAAGCAAAAGGAAAAAAGATCCACGAATGCGAATGGTGAAATAAAATGGATGGCTTCGAAATTTCCATGCCGACCACGACGCGGTGGAATGTTTTCTCTGAGTATTAAGAACGTTTAAGGAATGGAACGACGGGGTAAAGAAAACAGCGAAACGAGCGATGGAACTCGACGAGAGTTCCACTGCGAAGAAGACTGCAAAAGCTGCAAAATAGTCAAAGCTCCGTGAGCTTGAAGTAAGTCGGAAGTAATGGAAGAGCAAGTAAACGTAAATCCGATGAATAATTCCCTCGAAAAAAACCTGATACAACGATGAAAATATAAAAATAAAAAAAAATACCAATGGTTAACTAACAAGAACCAAATGTTATCTTCATCGAGTCGCAAGTTTTTTTCTGACCTGAGGTAAACCTGTACATAAATCGTATGCGTCAAAAAAATGGACCAAGGTTGAATCTATAATAGAAGAAGAAACAAAAAAAAAAAGAAAAGAGATAAAAAATTTGTGTCACGTTGGACTTGCAACTTTCCGAATCTCCGAATGATCACGCATCGCGATCAACAAGGTCGATAGATAGGACTGTAAGATAAAGGTACAATTAATCCTAAAATAATATTAGTATTAATATCGATGAAGAAGAAAAAAATACATTAATTAAACCCGCAAACGAGAATGACGTGTGCGCCTGGCCAAATTCCACATTCGATTTCGGGTTCAAAATAATGCGAATGTTTACTGGTTAACGCGTACGTGAATCGCTCGTTAACGGCGACGGGTTTCGCAAACGATCAAGCCACAATGCGAGCATGGGACACGTAGTCTTCCCGCACTCTATCTGGAAGGACGGAAAAAACATCCCTTTCAGCTTAATAGTATTTTATAAGGTACATTCCACCGTGGTCGCGCGGTGTTATTTTTCTGTATCCCTGTATCTATATTGCGATTAAGATGTAAGATTGGATTAATGACGATGACCGATCAAAAGAAGAGCGAGAGAGAGTTAGAATGGCGAGAAGAATAAGAAAAAAAAACGAAAAAAAAAATGAAAGGAAAAGATGCCATACGATCATAAAACTTCGACACTTTTGTTTCAATCTAGTTATTTAACGGTAAGAATCTTCGACTATGATTAATAGTAATGAACCATGATGATATATTGTACTTGTCGCTGTTATACATATACATATAAAAAACAAATATATATATACATACATATATTATGTATATATATCAGACATATATAATATATTAATTTATTAATAATAAAGAAAACATGAAAAATTAAATCGTTTCGTTTGTATAAATGTGATTATTCAACAAACAACGCCGCGAGGAACTTTTTCGTCCGTCTGCTTTTATATGCCCGGCAGCATCAGCGTTGCAGAACTTTTTTTGCGAATAGTAAACCAAAAACAGTTAAGGTCGCAGAAAAGTTTTTTTTTTTTTTGCTGATTAATATCTACCGAACATTATCGGCATCGCGCGCTAAATTTGCTGGTTGAAGAAAAAAAGGGTTTGGTAATTTTCAAAAAAATACAATCACAAATGCCGCAACGTTTTTGGCTTCACAAAATTTGTCAAACCACAATGAAATAACAACAAATGATGAAAATACGATTCGAAGATAGAGATTCGAGAAACAAAGTTATACTACGGAAAAGGTGGAAGCACGCGAGCTACGATGTACCTGTTGGTACACCACAGAAAATAACGTAACTTAGAGTACAATACCGCAATTGTTATTTATCGTACATTGCTGCGAGTATTTTTCGCATTTTGCTGCCCTTCGTCACCGACAATCTTTCTCTTCTCTTGGACTCCTTGAAAGCCCTCCACTCCCCTCGTATTTTCAGATTTTTCGGACCCCATTCGGCACTTGGCTTAAAGACCTATAAAAAAAATTACAAACAATTAAAAAACAATATATTCTTCTCAATTGAAACGATCCTTCCAAATGACTTGCCTGTAGCGACGATACGTTATTTCTTCGAAGTATATCTTTTACCATCAGAATAGGAAAGGGCGCAATACCAATAGCCAGAAGAGTCCAACCAGCAACTGAGAGTAAAAGAAAATTACAGAAAAACAAAACATTTAAACTTCTAAAAGGTAAAAAAAGATTTACGTACCAGTGGCAGCCGTTGGATAGTACTCGCCATTGTACATCAGAGGTGTCAATGTTGCCAAAAAATATGTCAATATAACGAAAAGCATCAACGGCGTTAGGCAACCCCAGCAATGTCGCCAGTAAACCGAGGGCCTTCTTCCCACCATGAATTCTATATCATCCATGAAGTTGTCCACACCTGCGAAGAAGAAAAGGAGATCTCATTTTGCCCCCCACAATAGTTTCTTCGAATTCGCGAAGCCCGAGCCATTAAGTACCATAAACCCAAGAGACGGCGATCACTTCGAAGGAAGCGAGAAAAACGATGATGAAAGTTCCGCCGAAATAATCCACGAGATTCAGTATGTATTGGCCCCCCTAAAAAATAAATAAAACAGATAGCTTAAAAAAATTGTAAGAGCTAGGGCGCGCTTATTTTTGAAGAAATTAAAAGTGGCGTACAAAAAAAACCGAACATTTTTTAAATAAAATTTTGAAGAAACATTGACCACTACTATTACTAAATTACTAAGCATTATAACGGTTTGAATTTTTCCTGTTTGATTCACACAATCACATACAACTAGGCATTTTTTTTCTCCATGTGATTTTTCAATGTTTTAGAACATTTTGAACACGTTCCTAGCAAGTTGACCGATGGCTACTTTTAGGGAAAAAAACTAAAAAACGGTAAAACGGACGGTACGTTTGGATTGGTCCTTTTTCGGTTGCGGAAACCGAGGAAGGACCGAGCGTTTTTTTATTAAAATTTTCGGCTAAGTTAAAAATTATTTTTGTTGTTTTGCTTTTAATTCTGTTTTTACTGAAAGGACAGAATAAAAATACGATCTTGGTCCTTTTTCGGTTGCGGGAACCCAAAACGGACTAAAGTAAATTTTTCGAAAAACACGTTCGGTCCGTTTTCGGTTTCCGCAACAGAAAAAAAAAACCAAATGTCAACAAAAAATGTACAGTCCGTTTTGTCGTTTTTTACGGTCCGTTTTGTTCCCCAACGGACGTGTCCGTTTTTCGGTGCGTTCACGGTCCATCAACTTGCTAGGCGGTTTTATAAAAATGTCGAAATTTGTTTTCACCAGATCAAAGTTTGCTCTGTGAGAAAACAAAAAAATGAAAATAAACAATCTATTTAAAAAATTCTATTCTATTATCGAGCTATACGAATTTATCATATTAAAATGAGGATTTACAGGCGTGCAATACGTGATCCCCGCGATGAATCCGACCGCCGAAACCCCAAAGGCTATTTTCCACTGGTCGATCTCCGGAAATTGATCCTTGATGACGCTGATGACAACGCTCGTGAATGCAACGGCTGAACCGACGCCGAGTACGAAGAGCATCAAGAAAAAAAGAACCGCAAAAATCTGTGGCAAGACGGTAAATTTTGCAAGTGCTTCGGGATAGGAGATGAAAGCCAATCCGGTGCCGGAGCGTACAACGGTGCTTATATCGTCGCTTCCGACTTCGTGAGCGAGATTGCCAAGAATCCCGAAGATCGTCGTACCGGCCATGAGGCTCGTGAAGAGATCCAGTGTCGTAACGATTATACAATCTCTGTCAACGTATACATATCCAATATAAATATAATAATTCTACTGGTGAAAATGAGATTGTCGACGAGTAAACCGGAAGTTTATTAAAGCGATGCGATCCCTCCATGAGACCCGAGCTCCGTCCGTAACAAGAACGGCAATCGATTTTTTGCTTTCAAGTAGGTATGGGCGAATAATAAAAATTTTGAATAATTCATTATGAATTGAATATGAATAATTCAATTCTAAATAAATATTCGAACATTTCGAATAATTCAATTATTTTACGAATATTCATGAATAATTTGAATATTTATGAATAATTCGAACATCAAAGTGTAAGACCATGTGCGATCAGAGCTGGGCAAAATACTTGAAAATACTCAAAATACAAAATACTTCTTGGACTTAAAATACATTTATAAGTACTTCGTTTGAGTACTTTTTAAAATACCTAGTAAGAATCAAAGTACTTAAACGAAGTACTTATAAATGTATTTTAAATACACATAGTATTTTGTATTTTGAATATTTTCATGTAGTTTGCCCGGCTTTGAAATTATTTCGAATATTTGAATGATTCGAATTATTCATTAATTATTCATGCACATTTCAATAATTCGTATTATTCAAATTTTCGAATATTCAATTTAATTTAAATTCCAGTGCTATGCGCACATCCCTACTTTCCAGGGCTTTTCGAGTCAATCTAATTTATGATGATCCGTTCAGCTTTTATTTGAAGACGCTAATAATTTGCGTTTGACGGGAAAAATTGACAATTGAAAAAAAAAATTGATTACAGTTTTTGTTACTGGGGGAGTTTGTCTCACATCGCCTCGTTCGAAGCTCATAGACATATCGACGACCAGCAACCAAAGGGGCGTAACTCTTATACTTTGGCATATGATTTACTCCCTTTTGATTCTTAACCGTTATAATGCACCTAGCGACATTGTGATTGAAGTTGTTGTACGATGAGTACATCGTCACGCCGCCGAAGCAGACACCGAGCGAGAAAAACGCTTGGGTAACCGCGGCGTACCAAACTCCGGGATGAAGAATTTTACTCCAGTCCGGTTTGTACAGAAAAATTATTCCGTCTATCGCACCTTCGAGAGTCACGGATCTTACGAGAAGACAGATCATTATAACGTAGGGAAATATGGCGAGAAAGTACGAAGCTTTCCCTGTGCTTTTTACTCCGCGGGAGACTACGATGTAGACCGATGCCCAACTGCCCAGAAGACACAGCACGAGATTCCAGGATGGCATACCGAGACCCTCGGTTATCCCGGACTCATTCAAAACCACTTTACTGCAAATAAAAAAACAAAACGGAAAAAATTACATTTACTTGAAATTGAACTTGAAATTTAACAAGAATTAATCGAGACAGTATATCATTAATAATATAATAGTTTTTAAGTCTTTTTAGAAATATTATCAATCTTTCAAATCTTACGAAATATTTCTGAAATATATGAAAATAATATTTTGAAATATGCTGTAAAAATATTCTAACGAAACGTTTTTTAACATATTTCTGAAACATAGCGATAAAATGTTTTGAAATATTTTTTATTTCATGTTTCATTGAAATATTTCTACGAATGTTTCCGTGTTTATGTGTGGGTGTGTACATGCAAGTTGGACCGGTGATGCAATCTTTCACATTTCGCTGAAATGTTTACGAAACATTTCAGCGAAGCATTTCCGGAACATTTCATTGCAAGATTTATCAAGGGACAAACAGACATTTTGAAAATATGTCCCCTGACATATTTTCAAAATGTCTTCAAAACTTTTCACAAATATTTTTTAATGTTGGTAAATTATTTTTTACACATTTCAAAATATTTCCGTGCTATGTGGATAATTCTTGATATTATTTTTATCGATAAAAAAAAACAGCACAAGTGTTTCTTATCTGTAGAATTTGCGTAGCCGCACGAATTTCTCTCCTCGTGCTGCAAGGTCATTGATATTTTTTATCTGGAAAACTCGGGTTTCAGATTAAACTTTTTTTTTGTAAACAAAAAAAATGAAAAAATAATTCTTAACGTCGACTCACAGAAAGTACAGTTGGGCCGAGCTACTGCGAGTCGCGTTGCTGCTACCGATACCAGCAACGTTGCTTCCCGCACTCAGAGCGTCGAAGCAATTTTCGCCCCATTCCTGCCTGCAAGAGGCCCAAGGCAGTGGCGAATAGAAACTCGCGATCAGATAGTACAGTGTCAGAGCCATCAGAGCGCAGTAATAAGTCACAACGGAAAACACGGCGACGGTGACACCGTAACCGATACCTGTGCGAGAACGATAAATAATATAGTACATTTCGATACGACTGCGAGAAAATTTTTTCTGACGAGTGTTGCAATCACACGAGTTCAGAAAACGTTTTTCGCACGAGTATTCAACAGAATTTTATTTCACAAGATGTGAAATAAATTATATTAAAAAAAAAATTTACTTTAAAAAATTTAAATTCAAAAACTTAAGGAGGGAGTCTCGCTACGCGCTGACTTCGCATAAGTTCGACAATAATAAGAGAAAATTGCAAGTACTTCTTGATGGTATTAAAATTTGAAAAAAATCATTTATACTAAAGGTACTGAAAAGATTAAGTTTGCATAATAATAATTGCAAAATGTTATTAACAAATTCATCAAAAAATTAATTGGTTAACAAATTACCCGGCAACAAAACTTTTTTTTT
>JAPYZD010004360.1:0-14125 GCA_030522725.1 Ichneumoninae sp. B BG-2022a
TTTTTTTCAGATTTTTACACCATCAAGAAGTACTTGCAATTTTCACTTATTGTTGTCGAACTTATGCGAAGTCAGCGCGCAGCGAGACTCCCTCCTTAAGCTGCTCGCACATGACCTCCGCACGGAACACAGATAAGCCAAACAGTATGCACACACAGCTGTCATTGGCTGCGACGGTCGATCAGAGCCGCGCATTGGTGTCCGACCGACTCGCTGTGTGACAGCACACTGCACACGTGTGTCATGGCGAAGGCCCTTATTGTCAAAACCTAATCGTTTGTTTTGGGCTAAAAGTTCCGATCGCTCTTGACACCGAGGCAGTAGCTAAAAAAAACAGTGCTTGCAAATAACTTATCGATGCCAATTACGTAGCAATAATAAATAACAAGAAAAAAAAAATGCGTTTATCTTACACAGCGGTTCTACTGTTGTTCTCGTTCGTACAACTAAATGCTTGGGAGGTAAGATCGAGGTTATGTACAATCGAACGATTAGCACGACCCGGACCAATTTTTCAGATACCCGAGAACTTCGCCAAAACCGGACATTCCAATAATTGGGCGGTGCTGGTCGACACATCCAGATTCTGGTTCAATTACCGACACGTCGCAAATGTACTGTCGATTTATCGGAGCGTCAAGAGACTTGGAATACCGGACTCCCAGATTATTCTGATGATAGCCGACGACATGGCCTGCAATCCCAGAAATCCTAGGCCGGCAACGGTTTTCAATAACATAAAGCAGCACATAAACGTATACGGAGACGACGTCGAGGTCGATTACCGAGGCTACGAAGTAACGGTCGAGAACTTCGTCAGACTGCTGACCGGGAGACTTCCTCCGGAGACTCCGAGATCCAAAAAGCTCCTCACGGACGAAGGCTCCAATATACTGATCTATCTTACCGGTCACGGCGGCAATGGGTTTCTCAAGTTTCAGGACTCAGAGGAGATAACCAGCCAGGATCTGAGCGACGCCCTCGAACAGATGTGGCAGAAGAGACGGTATCACGAGATTCTGTTCGTCGTCGATACCTGCCAGGCCAGTTCTATGTACGAGAAGTTTTACTCGCCGAATATACTGGCCGTAGCTTCCAGTCTTGTCGGCGAAGATTCATTGTCGGTTGGTACAAGAAATTGCACTGTAGAGACTGGGGATGTGCGAATAATCAAAATTTTGAATAATTCATCGTGAATTGAATATGAATAATTGCATTTGAAATTTGAATCTAAAGTTCGAATGTTTCGAATAATTCAAATTTTTATGAATATTCATGAATAATTTGCACATCGAAGTATAAGACCATATGGGATCAGAGCTGCGCAAAATACTCAAAATACAAAATACCATCTGTATTTTGTATAACGAAATAACAAAATACTTTTTGTACTTAACATACATTTATAAGTACTTCGTTTAGGTACTTTTTAAAATACCTTGTAAAAATCAAAGTACTTACAAATATATTTTAAGCACAAGAAGTATTTTGTATTTTAAATATAGGTAGTATTTGGTATTTTGAATATTTTCGAGTATTTTGCCCAGCTCTGGAAATATTCAGAATTTTTAAATAATTCTGATTATTCATTAATTATTCATAAATATTTTAATAATTCGTATTATTCAAATTGTCGAATATTCAATTCAAATTTTAAATTGAATATCAATATTCAATTCAATTCAAGTGCTATTCGCACATCCCTAGTAGAGACGTTTTTATCTATTGCTAATCTTTGTTACTTATTTTCAGCATCACGTGGATCCGGCTATAGGAGTTTATATAATAGATCGGTATACGTATTATGCACTGGACTTTCTGGAGAAGGTTGAACCATCCAGCGCGAAGAAGCTTAGCGAATTCGTAAATATTACTATACAAATTGTTTATTTATTTAGTATACTTATTCACGGGACAGGCATTTTCCCCATTATCCTCTATCCCCACTTTTAGGCACAGTAGCGCCTAAAAAAGAGGATAGAGGTTTGACTTATAAAGGGTTAATAAGAAAAAATGCCGTGAAGAGAGTTTTATGTACGGCATAAAACTCTTATTTATTTGATTATTAATTTACCGGAACCAGCCTCTTTTACTTGGTTTCATACACGTTTACGATTGAAATGAAAATAACGACAAGAGTTTATTGAAGTTCAAAGATTACAATTATGAAATTTTCGAATTTTTGATACTGATTTAAATATACATTAAGTTTAATCTCGTCTAACGCCGACACTTAAGAAATCGTATTGTTCCAGATGAAAGTTTGCCCGAAACACTACTGCCTGTCGACGGTCGGAGTTCGCCAGGACTTGTTCAGGAGAGATCCGAAGACCGTGCCGGTTACCGATTTCTTCGGGTCTTTGCGCCCCGTAGAGTTGACCACTAGTATCATCAATCTCGTGCCGGTCACGTCGAACTGGACTCAAAGACCGGAGCCGCAACGAAAATTATCTTATGTAGCTCAATTCCCAGATTTGTCCAGTTACGTTTGAAAACTTCCCAGGTATATAACATTTTTATACACATTAAGGTAGCTATGTCGCTTCGCGCTCATTCCGCATAAGTTCGATAAATAAGAGAAAATTGCAAGTAGTTCTCGATCGTATAAAAATCTGAAAAAATGTGTGCATATTAAAGGTACTGAAAATATTAATTTTTCATTTTTATTTATTTATTTATTTATTTTATTTACGGGAACAAGCCCTTTTACATTTTTATAATATTTCACAGTTCAGATAAAATTTCATATTTCGTGTAACGTGTGTAACAGTATATTTTACAAAAAATTTGTTTAAGTATATTTTACAAAAAATTTGTTTAAAAATAAAAAATTTTGCACAATAATAATTCCAAAATGTTATTAACAAATTAATCAAAAAATTAATTGTTTAACAACTTACCCAGCAAACTAACTTTTTTTAATGAAAATGATTCGTTCATTTTTTTGAATACGTATGAATTTTTTCAGATTTTTCAATAAGTTTTGATTTTTGTGTGTTTTCCACACAATTTTTCTAACAAAAATCAAAGCTAATGGAAAAATTTGAAAAAAATTCATACGTATTCAGAAAAACGACTGAATCATTTTCATTAAAAAAAGTTGGCTTGCTGAGTAGTTTGTTAAACAATTAATTTTTTGATTAATCTGTTAATAACATTTTGGAATTATTATTAAGCAAAATGAATATTTACAGTACCTTTAATATGCATGAATTTTTTAAGATTTTTATACGATCGAGAAGTACTTGTAATTTTCTCTTATTTTTCTCTCGGACTTATGCGGAATGAGCGCGAAGCGACATAGTTACCTTAAGCGAAATGAGAATGCTTGCATGGTGTACAGTATCAAATTCAATCGACGTCATGCTTCATTCCGTCGATGTCTGATTTATCGTGTTACGAAGATTACGCGGAACTTTCTCTTATCGTTCAGTCAGACGGTGCATGTCCTCAATCCGTAGAAATGGGTCTGGGTCATTGAAAGACTCGTCGATACAGCTCAAGTTCGGAAGATCAGAGGGCAAAGTCAATGCTACAACGAATCGACATGAAACCCTCGATGTGGGAACGAGACTGCGCAATATGCTGTTTAGAAACAAGATTTTTTTTACTATCATTTATGCGAACGTATGATGGCGTGTTTGGGGCCAATCGTCACTCAACTTGCTGGAAAAGGCCTCGCTAGGTCAATATGTTCGTACATTAGTCAGTACACAAATCGATGTTATACCGGTTCCTGTCGTAATAAGCATTTCCGCGTATCGTCTGCGTAGTAATATTCGAAAGAAATTGCATGAGTGTCCAGTCTGGGATGCGGAGATCTAGTGAAGCCTATAAAATGTAGCGCAACGCGAAAATTTATCAGTTGCATTCCAGAGTTCGAGGATACTTTTCGTAATCGCTAGATCAACATATCAATCGGCTACTGTGCACTTGAGGTTCGTTATATAGAATTTACGGATTAAAGGCATGTGAAATACCGTGGTCGATAATGAAAACTGTAATTAATTTATTTTTACCATGCTGACCATTTACGTTCAAACGCAAATTCTCACATGACGGATTGACGTCCGGTTCATGTAAGAAATTGCTTTAAACCGCAAGGTTTTAACATCTGTGAAAAAACAATTCATTACAGTTTTTGTTACCGACCGCGTCGTGCTTGAAGAGGTGGAATGAATTTCACATCGTCTCATCATGAGGTGATACTACTCGGTCAGTAACATAAATTGCGTTGCAAAATTATTGGCCACGTTTGTTTGTACGATAAAATACAATATTTGTAAAGTATTTTAAAAGACTTGCAAAAAATTGTTTTACGTAATCAAAAAATATTTTACAACATTTGTTAAATAAAATACGATTACGTCACCCTCAGTCAAATCCTGAGGGGCGACGTTCTCGTCTTCTGTGCGTAAGATCTATAATGGCTGAGCATTTTTTAATTGCACAATTAGTTCTATTTCGCACTCGATATATTCTCACCTCACCTTAAGGTAGTCCTTGCGAATGGTGTTCATTTCGCATAAATTTCAGAGAAACGAGACGGAATTGCAAACACTTCATGATCGTATAAAAATCTGAAAAAATCAAGTGTATAAAGATGCTGAAAAGATTAATTTTGCATAATAATAATTCCACAATGTTATTAACAAATTGATGAAAAATAAAATTGTTCAACAAATCTTCCGAAAACCTAACTTTTTTTTTTATGAAAATGATGTGTTCATTTTTCTGAATACGTATGAACTTTCTACACATTTTCGCCATATAAAAAAAAACGAAAGGGAATTAAAAAATCTAAAAATATTTTTAAAAAATCAACAATGCAAATGAAAATGCCCAATTATTATTGTATTAATGTTTAATTCCATTTTTTTCCAAAATGGCTCCCTTTTGTGTACTTTTTATTTATTTATAGAAGTTTTGGGAATTGATCAAGGAATTTACTTTTTCCCTGACCAATTTTGAAATTCCCTGATTCCCTGACCGCGGCCACAATGTTTGAAAAGAGAAAAAAAGGTTTACTGATTATTTATTGAACAATTTTTTTGTTATCAATTCGTTAAGAACTTTTTGACATTATTATTATGTAAAACGAATGTTGTTATCACCTTCAATACAGTTGATTTTTTCAGATTTTTATACCATCAGCAAGTGTTCGAATTCTTTAAATCGCTCGTGAGAAATCATTGGTACATTGAATTTATCGTCTATTCTAGATGGCTATCTCTCTGAGAGCTTGCGCACTGGTTCTCCTGTTACCAGCAGCGATGTGTGCCGTGCCAAGATTCGACAGACAAACCATGGCCGACGAAAACATCGACCGCATGGACTCGAACGATTTAATTCCACCTCAGGATCCCGCTGTCAACACTTTGCCAAAGGAGCCCGTTGTACCCCTCATGCCGACTTGCGTACGCCCCGGCTACTTCAGAGATCCCTTCAACTGTGGGAAATTCTACCATTGTCCTCATAGTCACGCCAACCCTGCAGCTTTCTACTGCCGGCAAGGACTGATCTTCAATGAGCTCACCGACATCTGTGACGACCCTAATTTCGTCAATTGCTGATTCTATCACTCAGCAATAGACGAATTGTCTCATCCATTGTCGTTCTTCACATACGACCTGACTCGACGGTCGATATCGCCGTTCAGTTAATCATTTTTTAATAGGATAAAAAATATATAGATCTTTATGATTATAAGTACTTTATTCATTAACCTAAGTGGAATATCGAGACAAACCGCGTACAGCGATGCACACGCGAGTTTCGAAGTCTTCCGGATGTGTTCGAGCTCTTGCCCAATTCGTGATATCGATAGAGAGTAGACCGTGAAAAGCGTTCATCGATAATCTTTTTCTACGATCGGTGTCACTGTCTGCCCGGGACGGGTGGACTGTTTCGTTGCCGGGGATCGACCATTTATTTCCAGTCGCAAATGCCTATCGATGCCTTGTAGCACAGACCGGTGGGACATGGTATGGTGAATTTATTAAATCCGGTTGTGTTCTTCCTGGTGCACTGGAAGAAATTTTCGCAGGTTTCGGGATTGGCGTAGTTGCCCTCAGCGGTGCACTCGAAGCCGCCGCTGTTGCCATCGCTGCCGCTGTTGGCATTGCTGCCGCTGTTGTCACTGCTGCCGCTGTTGCCATTGCTGCCGTTGTCGCTGTGCGAAGGACTGGTCGTCGTCTCGATGGCGGGCGGGTTTGTTTCGCGAGATGCTTGCGTCGAGTGCTCAATGACTTCTTCTCCGTTGCGAAGAACTTGGTTGAGGGTGCTGATCAAGGGGTACTTCTGGCCACATGCACCGCGGAAGTCGTCGGTCTCGATTGACCATACCATGGCGCCGCCGAGTCCCATCTTCTTTATGTACTCAGCCTTCTCCTTGATGGACCTGACAAACGAGTTTCAACTTTATTGCCTAATTGTTTCGCTTCCTCACAGGAAAGTTTTGCTTTCATGAAATTTTTTTTTTCTATATTTTCATGTTAAGTTATTTAAAACTATTCCTATTGCTGTATTGTAAACTATACCAATGTGACGAAAAACCATATTTAGGAAAACTAGATGGGTGTGTAAACGCAATCATTGAAACTCTTGTTCAGATCTTATCAGATTTTGAGTTTTTTCGAAAATAGTGTGTTGGCGCTGTAGTTTTCACAAATTATAAGTTGTCGGACTAAATCTTCCTTGATAAGTAAACTAACATTAAGCAATTTTCGCTATTGAATTTAAGAATTTTGAATGTTTCGATAAAAAATCGATCGTTGATCCCTAATACAAGTACTTCACGTCAGACGAATGTTTCCGTATCGAATATTCAGCTAGGATTAAATTAAGTGATGGATTCATGAAAAGCGAAAAAAATACGTTAGATATAATCCCAAAACGTCCGTTAACGAAGCAATTTGATAAAAAAAATTACGGCCAATGTAGCCCAAATTAACTACGTTCGGTGTTTTAATTAATTTTAATTAATCGGCCAAATATTCACCAAATGTTGAATCGTTGGAATGGCAGAAAATTGAGTAATCCGTACAAAGCTTTCATGAATATTGTTTTCTCATGAAATCTTCGTAACAATAGATTACATGAGAAACTTGCGTGACAAATCTCGATCGTCATGCTATTATTTTCTTCTTTACGGGAGCAGCTATCGGACACGTTTATTCGGTATAAATCGATAAGGCGATTCGAGGAAAAATATCCGACTCACTTTCATTGTTCAACCGAAGGTATGTCTCAGTGTGCAACACGTGCGTTACGCAGCGATGATACGAGAAAGTCTCGGAAAAAAATAACGAATGATGTTGACGATAAGGATATTTCCGTGCACCGTACAAGCAATGTTTCTATCGTTCTCTATCTCGCGGCCTTATCGGTGGCGATAACTGCGTGATTACTGTACTCACTTGACATTGTCATAGCCGACCCACTGGTCACCGCAATAGGCGTAAGGTACGCGTCTCTCCTCGTCGAACTTTACTGTCCATTGTTCATTCTTCTGGGACTCGCAGATCTCGTTGTATCCGAGCATGCCGCGCTCGCCGGTGTACGGGCCAGCGGCGCCGGGTCCGATGGCCAGGGCTCCGATCTCGCAGGAGTTCTTATTGGCGAGGGTGAATGACCTACCGTAGGTCACGGTACCGACAATGAGTTTGCTGGCCGGTGCGCCTTGGCCCAACCAGTATTTAACGGCGGCGTCCTAAAAAACAATAAAAATCAAATCTCTTCGTCTTTTTCGCCCTCAGATTGATTTTTCTTCTACCCTGGTGAAAATATTTCTCCGAATATCTTTGAAAATTTTCCTGAAATTTCTCTGAAAAGTCGGAATTTCTCTCACTTTTCGCACTTTTCAGAAAAGACAAAGATTTTTCTGAATCTAAATATTTATAATTAATCTGAAAAAATATCTGATTTTTCCTGCCACCTTCTCTGAAAAATTATGAACCGTAATGATATTCTAAGGCTATTTCTCTTCTATATTCAGAAACTATTTTTGGAAAAAGTCAAATTTTCTCTGAATGTCTCATACGAAGAATACATCAATTAGTGTCTACTGTTTACTGTTCGTACGAATACCGGAAAGAGCAGATCTTAGAGTGAACTCGTATGTTCTTTGAAATTCTCTAAACCCACATTATCCGAGAAAATCGGAAGTTCAAATCGTGTTTTCTGTTCATTCGAGTAACAGAATGAGGAGATCTTAAAGAAAACTCATAACTTGTATAAAATTCTCAAAACTCACATTGTCCGAGAAAAGCAGAGTTTTTCAGAAAATAAATTGCATTTTCTCTGAATAAGTCTGCTTTTCGTCCAAGTAACAGAATGAGTAAATCTTAGAGACAACTCGTATTTTCTCTTAATGTACTTTATCAGAAAAAATCAGAGATATCCGGAATTTTTCGGAAAATACTCTGAACGTCTCTGATGAATTGTGACCGCTGGAGATTGTGCGGCGAAAATGGCATAGATATTTAACAGATAGCAGAGAAAATCAGAGAAAATCTCGGAAAATCGATCAAAATCACCGAAACATTCCGTTTAGAGTTTTTCAAATTATCAGAGACATATTTTAACCAGAATACCAACTAAAATTATAAAACTAATCAAACATTTCGCCGGCTGCGTTCGACCGTTCCGGCGATTCGCAGGTGAAACAAACGATCGAACGCAGCCGTCGGAATATTGGATAATTTATCAGAGAAAAAAAAATACAAAATTTATACTAACGACGCTCAATTGCGCGGCGTTTCCGGTATCGGAAGCTCCCGCATGGAGAGGGGCGTTTATTCCGGTGTGGGCTTCCCACGAGCCGTGGAGGTCGTAGGTCATCAGATTGATGAAGTGCAGGTACTTCGACACCTGGGCGATGTTGTAAGACTGCGAAGCCGAGGACATGGCGGCCCCGACGGCGGCGCTGAGCAACAGACCGTGCTCGTCGAACGCCTCTCTCAGTTCCTTCAGTAGAGCGACGAAGTTATCGACATCAACAGAGGATCCTCCACGTTGGGCGGGGTATTCCCAGTCGACGTCGAAACCGTCGAAGTCGTACTTCTTCACGAAGGCCACAACGTGTTTTACGAAGCGGGCGCGAGCGCTCGCGTCCTTCGCCATCTGTGAGTACTTCGTAGAACCCTCATTCCATCCACCAATGGCGATGAGGGTCTTCAAGTCGGGGTTCTCCTTACGCAGAGCGTTGAAGCGGCGGAAACCATCCTTGCCATAGTTGTCCGGCAGGTCCTGCCACGCGTCGAGTGACTTCACGTTGTCGCCGGCGATTCCGACGAAGGCGTATATCAAGTGCGTGCACAGTTTCGGGTTTATGTCTTCGATACTAAAACGACCCGCACCCGGTCGGTAGACCGACCAGCTTCCGAGGTAGCATACGACTTTCTCTGCGAACGAAAAACCGTTGGTGAGCATCGTCGGTGAGACTTTACCGATGAAGGTAGCGGCTCAGGGTAACGGTGACAAACATGACCGGTCGAGAACGATAGAAGAAGAAGGGGCTTTGTTTGCTCTGTACACAGTGAACAAGATTTGTACATCTGACAAACTTTTTTTGTCCACAAAAGTCCACAATTATTTTGTTGTTACTTTTACAAAAAAATATTCGTAAAATTGACGGACATTTTTGTAAATTGGATAAGATTTTGTTGTAAAATCGATAAGATTTTGTTGTAAAATCGATAAGATTTTGTTGCAAAATGGATAAGATTTTTTTGTAAAATGGATAAGATTTTTTTGTAAAATTAACAAGAAAAGTTTTATGGACGTTTGTGGACAAAAAACGTTAGTACCTATTTTACTGTGTAGCGAAAATAGTGCAACCACGGATTCGCACTTGGGTTGAAGATTATACGCGAGTCTAGAGCAAGTCAACATTTTCTACATTGTGCACTAGTGTATTTGCAGTCTACCGACGACCACCTCAGTTTCGCCAAGACTGACTTTTATCGTTGTCAATAAAGACCCATCGAAACGTTAGAAGACAAAGAGGAGAACCCTTTCTTTTCAAGTTTGACACCGATTTTATAAACTGTTTCGACGGTCGTTCGACCGTAAATACCACCGACCTGATTGTGCCTAAAATCAACCACAAAGTAATTACACGACCGACCGATTGTATCGCTATCGTCTCGAAACAAACTGCTGATTATACCGCGTATTTGTGGCAAAGAGGTCAGCTTTGACCTCTTTGCCGGCCACAAAACAATTGCAAATTCGATTGACGATTGATTGATTTTGAACAAATTGACCGCAAACTCCGACAAAATCCTCTGCTCTGTCGAATTTTGTCGAAACAACCGGAAAAGTTATAGGTAGGCGACCTTGTAATTGCGGTCGATTTTTAAAAAATCCAGAGCCAATCAACCGGACAGGTTGTATCGTATTGTAACAACCGGAAAGGTTGTATTGCTGTATTGTAACAACCGGAAAGGTTGTATTGCTGTATTGTAACAACCGAAAAGGTTGTGTTGTTGTATTGTAACAACCGGAATGGTTGTATTGTTGTATTGTAACAACCGGAAAGGTTGTATTGTTGTATTGTAACAGCCGGAAAGGTGATATTGCGTTCGGTCTAATTTGCAATTTTTTCGCGGTGGATTTCAAGCACAAACGAACCAGTTCGATTTATAGTCGAAATGCTGTCGATGGTACCGATAGGGAAGTGTGTTTAATTATTTCGTCGATTACTCACTCTCCTCCGCAGCGACCGTTGCCAAAGCCAATGAGGCGACGGCGAGTAATATTAGGGAACGCATCTGCAACAAAAATCGGAAATTAACTCCACACTCACCGGGCGTATAACTATGAGTTCTACACAAAGAACTATGATGCACCCTGCAGAAATCAATCGCATGTCTCTCCTTACGTTTTTTCTCCAACGATCTCCTCTTCACGAACTGTGTTCCAATTCTGTCATCGTCGGGGATCGACGACTATTTATACGTAAGTGGTTATCTCTCGTAGTGACCGCGCCCGATATATAAATCGACAATGCAAACAAATGAATCATTCGCCGTGATGATCGTTACGCGAGCTATGTAAGCGCGATTTTGGGGTTCTTGAATGACGTTAAATCGGGAGCGCGGGTGCGAAGAGGCGCGACGCTAAAACTATGTTTGCTCGTGACCGATTACTCGGTTGATTCGGCGAAAACCTCGAGACACCTGTACACATTCGATGTTTACACATTTGGACATGCGGCATTGATACCCTTCCTGCCATTGTCAATAATCGGTGGTTAATGTTACAAAAAGTTTAATGCAAATATTGGCCCGGGCCAACGCGTGTAGCCTTGACATCGTTGAAGCTTTAGTGGTGTAGCAGACTAACAACATCCGATAGTCTTTGGTGGATGTTTTCAGTTCATCTTTACGATTTGGGAACTGTTTTTTTCTCTAGCGAAAAACACATCGATTAATCGATTAGAGCAATCGGAGTGTGAAATTAGGGACAATAACAGTTCAACCGTAAGGTACAAAGTATACATCCGGTTATTCAGGGGCATTGGATGAAACGCCGACTGGCGAACTGACGAATAGTCAAATGTTTCGAATATCAGGTTAACAAAAAAATGAAAACAAAACGGGACTTTTTGAAATCTATATTCGATAGTTTCTTGCAGATGTTTATGGTTTATCTTTACAATTCAAGAATTATGTTTGGTCTCTAGGACGGAAAACACATCGATTCACCGATTATAGCGAATGCCATTTGAGATTAGGGACAACAACAGTTCAATTGAAATGTAGAAGGAGTACAACTGGTTGTTCAGGGCATTACACAAAACGCGAACTGGTCAACTGACAAATAATCGAAGGTTTCAAATGTCAATTATTGAAAAAAATTAAAACAAAATAATACTTTTTGAAATATATATTCGATAGTTTTTTGGCAGATGGTTTATCTTTACAATTCAAGAACTTTACAATGTTTTCTCTCTAGCTGAGAAAACACATGGATTAATCGATTAGAGCAATTGTAGTGTGATATTAGGTACAATAACAGTTCAATTCTAACGTACAAAGTATACATCTGATTATTTAGGGGAATAGTATATAAAACGCCGACTGGCGAACTGACAAATATTTGAATGTCTCGAATGTCAGTTATTGAAAAAAATTGTAAACAAAACGGTACTTTTTCAAACTGTTTATTCGTTCCGCTAATAATCGAACCACCATCCATCTTCGATTAGTCTATATGTTTGTGTATATACATGTCACTTGCCTTGCCTGCGATACTCGACCGCAATGGTACTCTGCTATCAAATGGAACAACGGTGTACGATACTGTGGCGCGATCCTCCCAACAAATGCATACCTCTGTCGAATTGCATTTCCTTTATATACATTTCCGCAAATCTATTTCCGACCGTGAACGATGTAGGATCGTTTACTAGATCATCGTCATTATCATAATCTCTTATCCATGTTTACGCGATCATCGTCAGAGTGCTCGGCCAACGCCCAATTTATTGGGATTATTAACGCTATGAGGAAGATTTCCGGGTTGCGTAGATCGGCGATCGTACAATGGAAAATTATTTCGGACGACTCCGACAATCCTTACCAACCGTCCGACTTGTTGGCAATCGTTATTCAACGATGCAGATAAAACGCCCATCCCTAGCAGACCCGAGGACTGTGAAAATCAATATTTTCACGGTGGATTTCACCACGGTGGTTTTGTGCAAAAAGTTTACGAAGTATTTTATCAGACCCACTACGCAAACCATCGCTCCACGATATTCGGTTTAAATGGTGGTTTCGAGGGTGACGGAATAATCCACAAGTCCCACAAATTTATTTTTACGGTGGTTAGGACGTGCCGAACAAAGGTTTAGTAATGTTGGAAAATTTATTCGAATTATCATCATGAATTATATATTTTTAGGATACATTACTATACTACCTATTTCCGAGAAAAAAACGACTTAAAGTTGGGTTTGAAAGAAAGGTTTGGTAATGTTGGAAAATTTATTCGAATTATCATCATGAATTATATATTTTTAGGATACATTACTATACTACCTATTTCCGAGAAAAAAAACGACTTAAAGTTGGGTTTGAACCCGGGATCTTTTCCGGATCTGGCCTGGAACCTTAACTCAGATATCATGGAAATATTTTTTTTAAATATTACAAATATTTTGAAATCTTAGTAAAATATTTATAATATATCTTTCTGAAATATTCAAGAAATTATGAATATTTTTGTGATATAGATATTGTTCATTCTTTTAAAAATATATACTGCCTTCAGCACTTCATCTCTGGGATTCCTGTGAGCCCCTTCAAGAGTGCCAATATCATGTAGTGTTATGAAACATTAGATCGTTGAACTATATTAAAATATATCCACGAACCGTGGCATTTTTTATATTTCGTTCCTTCGAAACATAGTTCAATACACATCTGCTAATATACGCATTCAATAGTATATTATGCTACAAGGGAGGAAAGTGCGAGTGTGTACCGAGCGTGAAGTTTGATGCCCGAGCGAAGCGAGGGCAGAAATTTATACGAGGAAAAAAGGCACTTCCTCCTGAATGGCATACGCTATTTTTTCCTGACTGTGCTAAAAAGTCGCCATATATCTGACTGGAACGGGAATGGAAATTGTCCAAGTCTTGACGAACAGGAGGAAAAGTAATTTAGCGTGAAGAAAACGGATTTAGCGAGAAAAAATGTTCACTTTTCCGAAATATTTCAGATTTATGAAAGATTTTATGTATATTTCTGAAATATTTTAGAAATGTTTCGCTGGAATATTTATGTAGAATACTTTATAATATGATTTTCATATATTTCATACATATTTTGTAAGATTTGAAATATTGAAAATATTTCTGAAATTTCAGAAGAATATTTCAAAATATTATTTCCATATATGAGGCATTCTCTGTCAACTCAGCCACTTTTTTCGACCCTCTCAGATCTATCCCATAATTGGCCACATTTTAGGTTCACTTGAAAGTACCCTTTGTGAATTTTTTCAGATTTTTTACTCCGTCCATTCAGGGAGATGCGTTTTTGTGTAAAATTCATATATCTTGAAAGGGATAAGTCGGGCAAAAAATATCTAACGACAAAAAAGTTCTCTTTAT